>CAJNJA010009146.1:3751-14984 GCA_905231915.1 Symbiodinium necroappetens | reverse complement strand
TTAGGGTTTAGGGTTTAGGCCGAACACGATGTAAACCTGAGGGGCCAATGCCTCGTAGTTGAGGATCAAGTTGGGAAGGCCGGTTGCTTTGATTGTTGTCCCGTCCGCGGTCCTAAGGTCCTAAACCCTAAACCGTCAGAAGCGCTAGGAATTCCGGCTGTCAGGATCCTCGAAAGTCTCCTCAGGCCCTGTACACTGTACTGAGCGTTTAGTGAGGGGTTGGGCTTAATCACCATTGTGTAGTACTAGTCTGAAGGTGAGGGTGCAGGACGCTTTAGGATATCAATCTGAGCAGTGCTACCTTAACCTGCTTTGTCGCGGGGTTCTCTTTTTGGTGGGGCTCTCTGCGCAGGTGGAAGTCTGCGGTGGGTCGTACCATTGCGTGGAAGCGCTGATCAAAGCGAGGGCGGACGTGAGAGCGAAGGCCTGATGGTTTAGGCTTTAGGGTTTAGGGTTGGTTGTAGATGTACCCTCAGGGTCCAACTAATCCTTGTTTATGGTCTGGGTACCCAAGAGGCCCCAAAGTCCTATTAGACACTGGGACCGTCACGGTTAGATGTTGCTACAACCGGGTTTCGTGTTTTTGTTCGGAAATTGCATGTTCTAAGTTCGAATTTCGTATTTGTTCCATGTCTGTGGAGAATGACTTGTCATGGGTGTTGCTGCTATTGTTCCCAGGCCCTCCTCCTTCTTTCTATTCGGCCCTAGATACATATGATTAGGGACCACATACTCCTATTTGAGGGTAAAGGGAGGGTCAACGGTTTGGGGAGTATGTGTTCGATCGGTCTTTGAGATGTGCTTACTTGTCGGGACTGGCGGGGCTGGGGCGGGCAGGCATGGATCTAGGGATTAGGGTTGGTGTATAGGGTTTATAGGGTTTAGGGTTTAGTATTACTTACTTAGCACGGATAGGACATGGTTTGTTCCTTTCATCGGGTTTAGGGTTTCCGAGGCTTTCGTTTCGGGCATAGGCGAGGGGGTTTGGATGGTGTCTTTGTTTTTCCCGATGGCTCCAAGCCCACAAATCCGCCATGCGATGCACACAGGCCTTGTCCCTGAATTCCTCATGCCCGTAAGCCCTAAACCCCTAAACTCTGAACCCTGCGCACTTAGCCCATCCACCACTGTCAAAGAGGAAAAGCAAGTTTTACACCCACAAGACACAAGCCTCCCAATCCGAAGCCCCTGAAATGCAGGCCAAGACAAAGGACGGCGGGAAAGAAAGGCTTTGTGAGGCCTTCGGCAACTTGGGGTACAAGGCTTCAGGGGTTTAGGCTTTCTAGGATTTCGGGCTTTAGGGGCGCAGGGCATTTAGGGTTTCGGGCATTACTAAACCCTAGGGGTAAGGGTTTAGGCTTTAGGCACTGATAGAAATTTCCAGAAGGCCATAAGGGCCCACATGTTGTGTGGATTGTTGCGGTACCCCAAAAGGACTAAATGCCCAGCATGTGGACATTTTGGGTTAGTTTACGCGGTGGGGTTTAGGGTTTCGGAAGCTTCAGTTCAGCGGCCGAATTTTATGGTTTCGGATGTTGAGATTTGGGTTCGCGGCTTTTGAGAGTTTGCATCCCGACACCTCCCCAAACCCTGAATGCTAAACAGCCCCGAACACTGAACCCTGAGCCCTGAACCCCGCTGTCACCTTAAACGCTTTCTATCCCATTCTATCCCCCCAAGATCGTTCTTGAAACCCTGTGGGCCTCACTTTGGACCCTTGAAGGACCCCTTGAAGGGAAACCTCAAAGGGAACCCTTATAGATCCCGTCAAAAAAAGAACCCTTTGTGGGAACTCGTATAGATCCCTTAAAGGAACCCTTAAATGGAACCCCTACAGGCCCCTTGAAGGAAGCCTTATAGATCCCTTCAAGGAAGCTTTAAAGGACCTCTTTGAAGGAACCCTTAGAGGGAACCCGCATAGATCCCTAAAAAGGAAGCCCCAAAGGTTCCCCCGGTAGGGGTTTGGGCTCAGGCCGGGAAGCTTTCTGAGAGCCTGCAACTAATGTAGGAGCTTAAATAATTTAATATCCAATGTTATTTTTGGGAGCTCCTTGATTATCATTAGAAGTTATAGTATAAGATATCCCCCAAAACCCTATTCTATTGATTAAGGCCGCGTTAAACCCTAAACCCCTAAACCCTAAACCCCTGTATTGGGCCGGGAACTTCGAGAGCCTGCAGCTAGGCAATTCACATCGCTGCGGGTAGCGGCAACCACGAGCTCCCTGGCCTAAAGTTTTACCTGAAGCTACCAAAACCTACTTTTTTGTAGGGCCCCTATAAATTCTATTTTAGGCTTTCTAGTAAGGACCTACGAAAAAGTAGGTTATGGTAGCTTAAGGTAGGATTTAGGGATAGGGTTTAGGGTTTTGGGGTTTGGGGTTCGGGGTTTAGGGTTTAGGGGCTTTAGGGGATACAATACTTTCAGAAGGTTTCCTGACAATGTGTCATTATGATCAGATGCCCTCAGGCAAAATGCGAGTTATTCAGTCTTCCATCTTTTAGTTGGTACCTTCGCTTATTGCTTCTTGGCTTATTCATTGATCCGTTTGCTATGCATTGGCTTGCTTGTTCTTCCATATGCGAATTGTTCATTGGTTTAGTTGGTCAGGTATGTACCTGTTCGTGTTATCATTCGACTTCGCCTTCTTTTTGATGTGTCATTAGACCTCAACCCTAAAGCCTAAACCTTCAACCCTGTAGTTCCTAAACCCTCAACCCTGAACCCTACTTGGAGGTTCATGGGCAGTTGTAAATGGGGTTATAAGTAGGGTAACTATACATATTAGGGGACTATAACTACCAATGAACCTCCAAGTGCAACCAAAAACGGTATGCCCGGACTTCCCAAGCCCACGGGGCAAAGGATCGTTCGTCTCTTGGTGGAGAACAGCGCGAACCCCGAGTCGGAGGCCTTGGGGCGGTTTCCCAAAAAATGTCCTATGTACTGCGGTTGATGATATAAATTCTGCATTACCCATGTTCCTTTAAGGGTTCCATTAAGGGGTCTATAGGACTGTAGTGTTTAGGGGCACCTTGATGATATAAATCCAGCATTACCCATAATAAGGAATATACCATCATTCCGATAGTTTAGGGTCTTTAAGGCAATGCAGGGTTTATATCATCAGCAGTAGGCTTTTGGGTTTAGGGTTACTGTCATGGATTCCTGTAAGGATTCTATAAGGTTTCTTTGGGTGCCTTTCAGGGTTCCTTTAAGTTTACGAGGGATACTTGCCTCATTCATAACCGTTAGTTAGTAATTCCTAATGTGGAGATTCTATAAGAATAAGACAATAATGTACATCGGACACTTTGGGGTTTCTTGCGTTTTGATTCCACTCTGGACTTGGGGCTTCTAGGCGGAGGTTACAGGGGGGAAACGTGGCTTTGTGACTGGTCATTGAGTGTATCGGCTTTACCGCTACACCCCCCATGGTTAAGAGTTCATTACCTACTATTTCTGTAGGCTGGCCGGCTTCAGGTGTTACTGTAAGGTGTTCCGAAGCATTAAATAAAGTCCTGAGACTTGGGATACAATGAACCCTAAACCCTAAACCTGCTGGATTGTCTCTAATAAATCTAAAAGCTGGAATCTCGAAAGAGAAGCCGAAGGCCTTGCAGAACGCACATGATCCCACAGCGTGTACTATTATGGGGGATACTTCCCTAAATCATAGTGGTACTTCCTAATATAGAACCCCTACATTCTACTATACAAATACATAGGGCCCTTTGGGGATTGACGGGGAGTGGAGCAGAACACGGGCATCTGCAGTTTTCCAACCCTTTTTCGCTGGACTCCAGGCAAGGAGCCCAACACCCGAAAGCGTGAAGTTAGGCCGACTGCCTCCCAGGCCCAAAACCGCACAAACAACAGTGGCAGCACAAAGAACCGTAGGCCAAGATAAGCCGAGCTAAATCAACCCCCAGAGCCCCAAAAACCGGAGATGCTTCCCGGCCAGGCAACTGTTGATGGCAAGCTCCACTACTACCCCATTCACGATGCAGCTCCTCGACTGGAATACCAGAGACTTGGTGTCTTTCAGGGTTCAGGTCGTGGGCTTTTGTGTTTTACCGGGTCTTCAAGGTATCCTGAATCCCTAAACCCTAAACCCGAGCATCATGGACATGCAGGTTGAGGCGATAACGGAAGGCAATTTGAGGGGATTAGGGTTTTTTGTTTTGCGTGAAGAGAGCCCGCAGAAACACTGCGCTACATAGTCCCACAAAGAAAAGTGCCCCAACTCTTATCAGTAGGTTTCCACAACACATGAACCTGAAAACATCGTAACCTCCAAAAAGTTGTTGAAAATCCGCTGTATCAGGACCTCTACATTTTACATACTTAACATAAGCCTTAATTTGAAGGCTACCCTGCCCTGCCCTGCTCTAGTAGTTGTCTCCGCTGCCGTAGCGTAGTGGTAGGACGTAGGCCCTTAAGGCAGCGGAGCCCGCTAGGGTCATGAAAGCCCTGAGCATCCAACCCTTTTGAGGAAGAGCCTTGATCTGAGGGTCTTTGCCCGGCGAAGTCTTCATCCTTAAAGCCTCTAAACCCTGAACATCCCTGGCAAACGAAGGGCAGGGAGTCTGCGTTCGGAAAGTCCCTTTAAACAAACCCAGAACATCCCTAAATCCCGAGATGTAAACCGTATGAAGATTTCGGGCTTCTTTGGGGGCTGTGGCAGGTCGACACTTCCGTGCGGTCTGTTTAGGAACACAATAACTACATAAAGTCTCCGAGAAGATGTCCCCCCCACAGCCTTAAAAGCTGTTCAAAAAAGCACTCCTAAGGGAGGTTTCAGGGTTCAAGGAGAGCTTACGAAATTTATGGAGATCGTCCTTTCGAGGTTGCCCGCCAAGGTCCTTGAAGGGATTCTATGATTCGTGCAGCTTCCTACTCGGGTTTAGGGTTTAGGGTGTTGATCCATCTTGTTCGTCCCGGTTTCCGTCCAGAAGTTTATGGGGACTGGGGGTTTAGCGTGGCAAGGTTCGCCGGTCTTACGTATATGGCAGCCGAAGTGGTGTGCTCATTAACAGTTAACACGTGTGTCACACTCTCTACTGTACTGTAGTTGTTGCTCACCACGTTCTTTGAGGGCGTCGTGTTGCGTCCTCGTCCCGGATGGATGCAAGTGCTCGAATTCTGGTGATGAGGTGTGTGTTCGTCTGTTCTACTCAGGGCACTTTAAGGCCCCACCTGCAGTCTCCATTGTAGTCCCTTGTTGGGGTTACCTCATCGGATCCTAAATATAGAATCGGCTAAGCCAGAAAAGGAACTGCCATGGAGACTATCGGTAAACCCCAAAGGCCCCCAGCCCTAAAGTATTGAAATAGTGCTTTTCTATACTCCAAACCCTAGAATCCTGAAGCCCTAACAGCTCACACCCTATAATCTCTACCCTAGACATCCCTAGGCCATAAAAATTCCTGGATTTTTAAAACAAATGCCCGCATCCTGAACCCAAACCCTAGAGACTTGATTGTCTGTTCTATCCCAGAGCTGTGTTGGCCCTTGCAAATCAAATCGGCAGAGCCAGCTCAAGGGGCAAAAGTTGTTTCTTCTGCAGAGCCACGGTTTAGGGTTTAGGGTTTAGGCTAGTTTGAGGCTTTTTTGGTGCTGATTACATAGGATAGTTAGTTATCAAATTAGGAACTACAATTACAAAGGGGATAACTCTACTTCACTATTCAGATCCACATAGATAGTCTATCGTAAGTAGAATGCGCTGGAGTTTAGCTGCGGAGTTTTTGGGGATCTGCGAAGGGCTCTCGAGCTGATTCTGGCCGTGAAGCTGCTCAATAACCTACCTTTTTCCGGGTATTATCCTGAATTCCTTGTAATTAGAATTCCTTAAAGTATAGTAGATATAGATTTTTGGGCCTCGAAGCTGGAGCCATGCTTCGTCCGCTAGCGCTGCTTGCTTGGCTCGCCGGCGCAGTTGCATTGCCATCGTCATGCCGCCAATACTGGGAGGATCCACAGATGAGGGCACATCTCTTATGGCAGAGTCTACGTTGTGTGGGGCAGGCCGGCGCTGAGATAAAACACGCCGAGCACTGTATGGGTATAGTTTGCACTTGGACCGTGATCAGGGCAGAGACTCCGGAATGTGCGACGACGGCCTCGTGCGCAGCATCTTGCGATAAGGCGGAAGGTTGTAGCGACTTCAGCCGCTTCTGTGGCGCCATTACAGCCCAGGGTTCCACCTTCTTTCTTTCCGCTGCACAGGACCAACCCCTCGCAAACTCCACGGCCCTCATGGGCACTACTTCGGCTAATCGCAGCGTGCAGGCTAATCCTTCCACACACATCCAGAAGTTACTGCTCCACTACACAGCAGTAAAGGCCTGCATCACTGTTACAGTAATTTTGGGCTTAGCCTTAGCCTTTACAGCCTTTTGGGCTAGGAAATCCCGGCCCGAAGGGGCAGAGCCCCTGCTGGGCTAAGTAGGCTTGCACTTCTGCTCCGGCCATACCGGCGTTACCGGTGTTTCTGGGTTTTGTTTTGCCTTTGGGGTGATTCGAGGATTTCGACGGCACTCTGGGATACCAAATAGACCCTATGTAAATCAAGGTTTAAGATCAATGACTCATTCGTAAGATGTCGACTGCTCTGAGCAGTGAAAAGCTCGCATGCTTTGTATGTTGCGGCACGTCACAAGGTCCTGATCACGGGGTTCAGAGATTTGGTGTTTGAAATATTGGGGCAGTATGGCACATCCGGGCTTTGTGTGATCTGTGCTCGTTAATGACACAGGCGTCGCAACATCCGAAGCATCACGAGACAGGCCGTCTCCTTATGCAGCTCTGTAGAATTTACAAAGCTGTTCCGAATGCCGTCGTGGATGAAAGGTGCACAGAGCCTTGAAAAACGATTTCGCTCGGAAGGGCGGATTGCCGACAGCGGGGGGCGGCCTGAGTTGTTCAAGAGCCGATTTGCGCTAAACTCTAAACCCATACTTGGAATGTACAGGGGCTATCTGTACTCTTGTCGTTTTGGGCATATGGTCCATACAAACAGAGGTTGTAATCAACCCCAAAGCGGTAGGTTCGGGCTGTAGCCTTCAACATCCTTCAACTTAAACCCGAGACCATGAATCCCGTACGGGGTCCCTTTTCGGAGCAGACGTTAGAAGAATAAGGATCCTTACGTAGCACCCCATCACATATTCGGAGAGTCCTTCATGTGCTGAACTCTCCGCATGTTGAAGAAGCATAGACGAAACTTAGTTTTTACTTCTTCCTGGTCAAGACCATAGCAGCCCTGTGTCCTGATGCCCGATCGCGGAAGTAATAGCAACATCCGCAAGTCAAAAACCCTGAAGCCACAACCCTCCGGTATATGTGTGTGTGTGTGTGTTTGTTGTTGCTTGCTTTCCATGCGTTCTAGCTAGAAGGTTAGGAATGTGAACGAATGAACCCTTACAGTATCATAACTCTTTCCCAGCCTTTAAGAGTTCCTGCAAGGGCTACCATAAGGTGCTGTTTCTAGGAGGGGTCCTTTAAGGGCTCCTTCAAAGAAGCTCTATTCTGTTCATAATTAAGGCTCCGATATCAACCAGATAAAGTCGAAACTCTAAATGCCAAACTCTTACAGCAAGCCATTCTTAAGTCGTACCCCTAAAACCCCAAACGCCTTTATAGAGCCCATGTAGATCCCTTATATATAGGGACCCTAAAAGATCCCTTGAAAGGAACTCTTATGGAACCCTGCAACCATCTAGTCACCAAGGCCTAGGACATTTTCAGGTGGGTAGTTACCGTTATAGGAGCCTTATAGAAGGTCTATATACCTTATAGAAGCCTTATAAAAGCCCTATATACCCTAAGCTGCCCACCTGTAGTTTCCTTTAACAAGGTCTGGTTCAACCAGATCAAATCGGTGAAGATGCTCCTCCAGAGGAAGGCAAAAGTCCACGCTCCTCTGCTGCCGTTTGGTTTGTTGCTTTTCTGTGGGATGGAGCGCATATTTGTTTTTTTTAGTTTTTCTTTTGTAGGATGTACGTATATCTGGTTTTGGGGTTTAAGGGTGGAGTTTGAGGGTTTTTAGGGTGTATAGGGTTTTCGGGGTGTGTAGATATTGGTAGGATTTGGTAGGTCTTAAAGGCATCAATAAAGTGTGTACGGTTTCGGGCTGGGCACTTTTTTGTTTAAGTTTGTAGAGGTGTTTGCAGCCACTTTGAATAAGCATCTGTTCATTCAAGGTTCAGGACTAAAGGTCTCGCGCGGGCTCCCGAAAGCTTGATGCTCTAAACCCCGACCCCCAAAACCGACCCTCCCCTCAACAACAACTACACCGGAAACCATGGATGTTTAAGCAAGCAGTTCTAGTGCCCTTTTCAAAAAACGGAAGCCGTACGACACCCCTTACACGGAGCACTTAAAAACACCAACTTCGACATGCAGAGTCCTCTAAAGGAAGCTCTGCAAGGGTAGTTCTCTATTTTTCGGTCCGTTTTAGGTCCCCACTAGAGTACGCCACCCCAAAAAAAGGACCCCGAAAAAGGGGACCCTAACTTAGAGAACTACCCCACAGGCCCTCATCTTCCCAAGGCTGAAAACAACGATAAGAACACCGCGCTACACCTGGCAGCGATGCTGGGCCACGCCGGGCCCTCTCACCGGGTCGTCCCAGGATGAAACTAAAGATGTCTCTCGGTTTAGGGTTTATAGGGCTTAGGGTTTATAGGGTTTCGGGGTTTGGGGGTTTAGGGTTTCGGGGTTTAGGGGTTTAGGGTTTGGGGTTTAGGGTTTAGGCAGGGTTCTTGGTTCGGTGGTAGGGCATTCTGTGGACACTATCTTCTAAGGTCAAAAAGCCGCTGTTTTTTTTTCCATGGGTCTTATAGTCGAAAGGGAAGGGCCCCAGGTTTACGGGTTTTTGGGGTTGGGGTCTGTTTTTTTGTTAGAGCTTCGTGACGTCAGAAGCCTCACTTTAGCAAGCTTGAACGCCAGGGGAAGGTTTGTTGAGATGTTCCTTGACATCATTCCCTAGGGCTCCAGTTACCTATATAGTAGGTTACCAGCCATATGTTCTGAAGCCCATTAACCCATTATTTTGGCACCTGGAGCCCTAGGGATTCTGTAGCTCTTTACCCAAACCTTCCCAACATTTTGGGGGGACCCAGAAAGCTCGGGTTTGGGATGAGACTCCGATCCGCACTAGCCAGGTGTTGTGTACATCCTTTAAAACACGTATGAATGAGGGTTCTTCTTAAAATTCTTACAGGATATTCCGAATATATTCCTGAATCACCGCGTTTGGGCGTCTACTGGTTCCTCGGATCCTTGGGAGAATATACGAGCCTCGCAAGGCAGAAGCCCGGCACGTGCTTTCTTCGGGGCGTGTTTAGGGTTTAGGGGTTCCCAGAGACTCCAACACCGCTTTCAAGAACCTACCTTGCTAATACTTCCCGGATCCCTCCATAATCTGGGGTGCTTTGCCCCCTAAGCTTCAGGCATCATGAGTTGGCGCTTGTGGGTTGGAGTTTAGGTTTATTAGGGCCAGGTTTTGCGTTCGGAATTTGGGCCATGGCCATGGCATTGCTGGATTTGAATTATGGTTTAGGGTGCAGTGATCAATTTGAGACAGCTTTTGTATTTAGTGCTCCTTTTCTTTCGGAAGGGTATGCACGCTACGCTGGTCTCTCGCGTTGTATTATGTACTGCAGATACTTCATACTTCAATTGGTGAATGTCTGTGCGTTCGTCTACCTACCTACTATTGCGTGTTTCGCCATTACGTACAGACACACCTGCTGATGGTCAATATGGTTACAAGGGGATGTCCATATAGCTGATATAGCCTTGTTTACAGACTAACATGAATCAGGATGGTGTGTGGGTTCTGTCAGCTCTTCAGGGTACCTTCGAGTTGCAATGGCATGCGTACGGCTTGATGAACTAGTTGCTTTTCTGGGCTTAGGAGGTAGGGAGAAGGGTGCATGGCTTAGAGTTCAGGGCTTATGGCCTAGGGTCAGGGTTTAGGATGATGTGTATACTCAACTCCTACTAAAATATCACCTTATACTCACTTAGACCCAACACTCTAGCCCTAAGCCGTAAACCCTGCCCTGCCCCCCCTCGAACACAAAAAAAGCAGACTCTACGATGGAATCAGCTTTTCTGAGATTCCGAGGACGACATGGTTGAGTTCTTGCTGTACGAGCGCACGACCTTTCTGAAGATGAAGGAAAGAGGGTTTAGGGCTTTAGGGCGTTAAGGGTTTGGGTTTAGGGCCTAGGGGTTGAGGGTTTAGGCTTTAGGGCTTCGGGCACCAGGGTTTTGGGTATCGGGTTTAATCTTTAGGGCTTATATGACCTGCATCTAGCCGCTTGTCCTTCAGACTTCACGTACCTATGTTGCGCCCTACAGTCTATGAGCAGGACCACTTTGGGCTAATTGGTCGGATCACCAACTTCTGTGCCATGATAACAACTTACTCTGACAGCTATCGCCATTTGTTACCATGTATATAAATGACTCGTAAAATTTACAGACAGACACGAGTATACGTAGATGCAAACATAGTGTGTACATACTCCTTTTTTACCTTTATAAGTTGAACGTACGCACAAATACATAAACATATACACACACGTGTCTGCATGTATACATTATACATATCTGAACACTGTTTACTCCTTCATGTCCGTGCGTGCGCCCCCCGATAAATCCAAATGGAGGACGGGACCTCGAAGAAGGATGGGGCGAAGCGTGAAAACAAGCTCCTGGTGACCAGCTTTCCGGACGCAAGACGACCAGGACCCTCCCTTTACCCATAGGCCCCTAAGTAGTTCCTTTTTGGGATTACCTTGTAGGATTCTAAATATCAACAAAAAGGAACTAGTTAGGGGTGTGTGGGCACTAGTAGGTATCTAGAATTATAAAGGGTAGAAGAGGGTCTAGGTAGGCGTTCTGGGCTTTTGGGTTTCAGGGAGTGAGGAAAGGGGGTTTGATGTTTCAGGTGGCTTTAAGGCACGTCGAAGAGGCCCTTACTCTCCGTATGCGTATTAAATTATATATATATATAGCCTACATCTTGTAGGCTCTCATTGTGTAACCCCAATAGACGATGTAGTGTGACCCTACAAAACATGGTAGGTTCTGTTAGTTGAAGATAGGGATCTAATGTACCGGGAAAAGTTGTCTTCAGCCTTCATGAACCTCTCATCTTTATTCTCATGAGATCCTGTAGACATCCTTGATTTAGAGTTTATAGGGTTTATAGGG
>CAJNJA010009145.1:4831-14986 GCA_905231915.1 Symbiodinium necroappetens | reverse complement strand
CCAAGTCCGTGACGGGAGGAGACCAAGCCTTTGCCCCCTCTGAGCCTGGAGGCCAAGAAGACGCTCGTGCTGTCTAAATGTGTGTGCGAGGCAGGCCTCGAGCGAAGGATTCCAAGTTTGCGATGCCTCGGCACATCACTTCCCCGCAACTTTCACTCCCATGCTCGCCACACTTCCCCACCGGCTGGGCCGGTCTCCTCTTTCCAGTCTTGCCGGGCACGATTCGATAAGACCCACGGCAACAATCACTCGCGCGGCTGACCTTCCAGGCACCTCCGCGACCAGGATCTCATGCAGTCTCATGCAGTCGCAAGTGGTACTGCACCTGGCCACCGGGCACAGTGAGGGCCAGAACCAACTTGAGTCTGCACAGCTCGCAGGCACCACCACTTGCACAGCCGGCTCGAAGAATCGCAAGTGCCTGAGCCGCCCACTTGCCGGAAATCCACCTGCCGGTAAAAACAAAGCAGCATTCGCATCAGTGCAAGAGCCATCACATGAGTTACAGCACACCAAAGCCCCGAACAACGAGGGAACCTGACCCAAGCCTGAAACCCCCCACAGCCACGCGGCTACGACACCTACGACACGGCGAATCACGAAAGGCGACACAGCCTCCACACCAACTACATGCCGTAGATTTTCCTGGGGCAGCTGGCATTCATCATCCTTGTGCGACGGCTTCGTGTTGAAGCCTCGCGTCACACGACTCACATTACTGAGCAAGCCTGGCAGATATGAGGCCATGCCTTCGTCCCGAGACCAATGGCGCCAAGTTTGATTCCAGCCTGGGCAAAATAAAGCGGGATGCACCCTGAAATCACTTAGCGGCCTTCTTCTTGAGTGCTGCCTGTTGTCAAAGATCATTCACCCTAATGCTTTGCTTTGGGCTTGACAACTTAGTTGCGGTCACCTTCACCAGCAGAAGTTCTTGTAACTTCTCAGGTCGAAGTCATCGGCCTCATGTCTCTTTTCGAAACCTTCCACACGGTGCACAAGCCTACACGGACGCACGACGCAGCGTCTGCGGCCTCTCAGTAAGCCAAAGAGCCGAAGGACAAGAAGCAAAAAACACAAAAACAAAGAGTGAACACACACAAATGGACCGACAAGCAACACACGTGGAACCCCCAAGGCACAACCAAAAGACCTCCTACCAGTCATGTTATACTGCATCTAGTCTGCTTTTTTATTCTGATATGAAACACGACCTTACAGTATGTCTATATTATGCTGTACATGTGGATTAGAAGATGTTGTTGAGAAGATGTTGCTCCTTCGATATGCCCTCAGCGGAGCCAGCCTGAGTCATGCCTATCGTCCATGAGTTCCTGCTCCACCATCTCCAACCTGCTCAGGGCAATGCCACTGCGAATCATCAGTGGCAGACGCGACCCAACTACCTGGACTGCCTGCCGCGAATTTTTCCGATGAGCGTCTAGCCTTCATCGCCCGAGTCATGGAGCTGTGTGATGGTACCATGCCTCGTGTAACACGGCTCACTTGACTGGGCGACTCGGCTTTTCGAGGACATGCTGGGCCTTTTGTGCTTCGCCAACAAGATTCCAGCCTGCACAGGAGGACTTGGGATGCATGCGCTCTGAAACCATTCAGCCGCAGTCCATCTACGCACACGGCCTTCGTCTTGAAGGCTGCCTGTCGTCTGCTCTCCGAGGTGCTTTGCTACGCTTTGCTTCGTGCACAGATTCTTCAACCTACTCTCCATTGCGAGCCAGCCTGAATCACGTCTTAGGGTCCTGGAGCCCCCCAGACGCTCAATGTGTCTATCAATTCCTGGTCTCACCTGCGCACCAAAACCGTCAAGTTACTTGAGCACGCTAATGATACGATTTTCCTATGTTGTGCGGCAGAATACCTAAGTGGAGTGGCTAACGCTGTGAAGTGGTGAAGTATCAAGGCACCAAGCGCACTTGATATCTTTAATTCATACATATACTTGCTGGCTATCATAAATAAATATATATATATATATATATATAGATATAGATGCGAATATGCTAGGAGTCACTTTTTCAGCATGGCCTCGCATTGCCCGCCAGCGGACACACCTCAACAGCAGGGCCTTCTCGCTTTAGCGAGGGATGCAATCGGAGGAGTGACAGAAAGATAAGCAGGAAGCATCATCTGAAGTAGGTAACCCATGTCAAGAGTTCTAAATAAGTTCGTGTGTATATTGGTAACACTCAGTATTCTCATAATTCGTGGCATTTACAAAATGAGTAGAATTCATAATCTGGAATTCTTGAGTCTAATTTCTCTACCATATACATACATACACACAGACATACAGACAGACAGACAGACAGACATACATACAAACATACATACATACATACATACATACATACATACATACATATATATATATATTAGAACCGTACTTCACAAGATATTGATGCTTATCGATTTTTTCTTCCAAACTAGAGCAACCAAGCTCACCAGAGATGTTTGCATTGCAATTAACCCCGACAGCCCAACCCCTAACCCTAGAACTCAACGAAATCATATCAAGTGAAGGTGAAAACTGCCCAATTGGCTGCACTTGGCTGCTTTCCGCCGATAGGCGGATCGGCCCACCGCTACACGGCAGCTACACGCACTTGTTCAGGAACTCCTCCATGGAGCAGTCGATCTTCTTGATCTTCCTTGAAAAGACATGGAACCCCTTTCTACGTTAGGACTGTCAAGTTAATTAGAGGGACGCAGGAGCGCTCCGCCTTGGGGGGTCGTTGATGGCATCTTTTTCTGGTACATGGCATATAACATATAACCCTCAAAAAAGAACGAAAGAATGCGTGTGTTTTTTTTCGCGCGCCGGGCTTCATCGTTCCGTGCGGCACGAAGCCCTGCAAGCTGAAGCGCTTGCCTGCACCGGAGGAGCAGTTGATGAAGATCGTCCAGGGACCCCCGTGGCTCGGCAAGAACTTCCAAATGTGGCGGTAGCTGATGCGATCCTTTCAAAACCTGGGCTGCTCTTACATCGAAGACGTGGATCCCCAGAGAGAAAACACCTAACTACCAAGAACAACAATGCAGATGTCCTTCTTGTCAAGTAACAACTTCCCGTCTGGATGGAAGATCCACCAGTAGCCATTGCTGTACCTGGTGTCCTTATAGTTCAGGCCGTCCACTTTGCGCTTGCTCCACTCGCGACAAAGCTTCTGGTTCTCCCTCATCAAAGACAGAATCACGGGCGCATTGTCGGCCATACCTTCCACGGAGAACTCAAACCTGAAGATGTCGGTGGATTGCTGCTGGACGTCCCTGTATTTGAAGTATCCCCTGTCCCCGTTCTTCTCGAGCGTTCCCTTGCACCAAGTCCCCTGGCTGTGGGGTTCTAGATCCTTCAGCATATCGCCCCTCTTGAAGCTGATCTCACTGTTATCCTGGGCTTGGTAGTCTTTCTTGGCGCGAGCCCGCATTCCCCCATTCCCAAAGCGGTGATAGGATTTCACCGTCTGCCACGCTGGGCCAAAAGTGCGGTTGAAGGTCGCATAGCGAGAGAGCTGGACGTAGTCTTGGACCGCCATCCAGAACAAGCCATCGTTTTTCTTCGTGTAATCACAGGCCTCGCGTGCTTCATCGGTCCACTCCTCGGACCGATCACCCCAGGGACCAGTCCACTCGCCAGTGGCCCAAGGGTTCCGAAAACAAAGAAGTTGATGGCCACCCGTCTCCACACTGCGAAGCAGGGAGTAGCAGTGACCCGCATGCAGTCCGAATGGAAGACCCCTCTCGCCGCATTGTCCAGATGAGCCGCCACCCATGTTTGCATACTTGCCTTTACTCGGTTTGGTAAAGGCACTTGTCATCAGCTCACACGCCTTCTGTGCACTTTCTAAACGCTTGAAGTAGTCTTCGGGATGGTTGTACTCCGAGTAGTTTATGCTGTATTGACCTGTGACACCGCCAAGGAAGCTGACGATGGCCTCAGCTCCTCGCCCGCCATCACACATCCTGGGTTCTTCTTAGAGATCTATAGTCAATAATAATACGGCTTCCCTATTTGTGGTAGCTCAAAAATTCAATCTCCTTTAACAAAAGCCCAGCATCTCGATGCATGTGTAGTGCTTGAAGAAGGCCTTCTCCAGGATACTGACCCAGATCTCGGTCCAATCCGTACTACTACCATACAGAGGAGTTCGTCCACCCCGATCATGGCCCAAAACGTCGTCCACAATGACGTATTTGTAATGCGAATCTTGGCAGAACAACAAGCCGTAGACGCCGACATCCATGTCATAGGCTACGAAGACCTGGCGAAGAAAACCTTTTCGGTTCGCCGCCACGGAGGCTAACGCCCCGAGCAGGTAGCAGTCGCCTGTTTGGCCTTGCCTGATATCCTGGAAGCTGCCCCCCTCATGGAAGAGCTCGTAATAGTCCCGCATCTCCTTAGCCCGCTTCCACCCAAAGGGTTTTCCAACGGTGCAGTCCCAACCCGGCTTCTCCTTGTCCACGTACATCACTGCGTTTGGGTCTTCCAGTGCGTTCCAGGACTCATCCGTGTACTTCTCGCCGCTGCTTTTGCAAGCCTCGATAATGGCCTCTACCTCCTTCTTGCAATTCTCCCGCGCACGCTGCCAGGAGGATAGAGCGGAAAGCACCGGAGGATCTGCTGCTTGGGCTTTCACTGCCTCCACGAGGGCGTCTCCGTCTAGGCTGCCAAGCACCAGAGCCTCCAAAGACGACAACTTGGCCTTCTGGAGCTCATCAGCAGCTGACTCGTAAGGCTGATTCTGCACATGGAGGTGGTACAGTAGTCCATCAATCCCCGTCTTCAAGGCCAGCGCACGCTCGGCATCACTCTCCTCTGCAGGCGAGTCGAGGTCCACAGCAATCGCTCCACCCTGTTTCACCGTGCCAACTGCATCTCGGAGTTCCTCCACACCTGGAGCGCCCCCGACCCCGTGTAGCTCACCAGCCAAGTCCTCAAGAGCCAAGGTGTCTCCGTCCTTCCCCAGGGCCGCAGCACAGCTCTCAAAGCTGTCCAGCGCCGCCTGGCGGCAGACCCCCAGAACCAGCATCGCAGAGGCCCACTCAGCTCGCGAGACTTGCGTCTCGGGCCCAATATCTTTACCGGCATCTGGATCGAGGGTGACCACCATGGGCGCTGGCTCGACTATTATGTTGTTGTTGTCGCTGGGGTTGTCATCATCATCATCGTCTTCCTCTTCAATCTGGTCCTCCTCGATGCCCACCGCGTCCTCCAGACCAAAGCCTTCTGCGAGCAGCTTCCGCTGGGCGGCCGTCGCCTGGCCGCCTCCGAAGACGTAGTCGATGAACTCGTTTGTGGTTAACTTCCCGTCCGAGTCCTTGTCAAGGTTCGCAAAGAGAGCTTGGCAATCTTCCTCACTGATGCCTCCAAGCTTGCACAGCACACCAGTGAGCTCTTCACTAGTCAGCTTGCCATCTCCGTTGGCGTCGAAGCGTTGAAAGGACTTCTTGAGGTGGTTGATGCCTAACAGGACGGGGAGTCCAACGGCATTGATCCCTCTCTGGTTCTAGCAAAACCCAAAACGAAAGAACCCTGGAGCCAACAGCAATGCGGTATGGTTCCGAATTCCAGGTTTCACGAAAAACAACGAATGGCGAACAATGACTGACAACGGATCATGCGTAACAAGATGCTCTCAACGCTCAGGTGGGTCCGTTTCATCTCCTGTGGGGAGATGTTGAAAGTGCCTTTGGTCCACTTGCACCAGAGCGTTGCGTTGTTGTCGCAGCTCTCGTCCTTGAGCGTCCTGACGCTAAGGACGATGCCCCAATCCCCTTCTGGGATATGATCAGCCGATTTGGTCCACTGTACCCGGTCACCTCTCTGGAACGGTAGACGTTTCAACTCCTTTGTTCGGATGGGCCAGAAGCCATTCGGCCACTGGACAGCAAGTTGGTTGCTGCCCCCAACTGCACGAACCACTTCACCGATTTCGTTTGCCAAGATGTCTTCATCGGCTTTCTCCCAGAGCACGAAGTTTCCGGGCTGGATGCGGTGCAAATTCAGCTCATTGGGCTTGAAACCCCATTCACCCTGGTTGAAGCGGACATTGAGGATACCGTCGTCGACCTTGATGCCTATGATCTGGCCAATCTCGCCCTTGGGAACTTCCTCGCAATACTTGGACCATGTGACCAGAGAGTCCATCTGCATCTCGTGTCGGAACAGATCGTCAACCTCAAAGATCCAGGTGCCCTTCGCAAACCGGACCTTGACCTGGGTTGATTTGAGATACTCAAACTCGACCCTCCCGATCTGACCTTTCGGGATGTCCTCATTTTCCTTTTTCCACTGGACGTAATCACCGTGCTGGATCGGGGCGCGCACGAGCTCTGAAGGCGCATAGACACCAGTTCCGTTGGGAAAAGTGACTCTCACTCCCCCCTTGTAGTACAACTGCTTGTACACTTGTCCCATCACCCCACGCTGAATCTTCTCATTAGATTTGGTCCAATGGACAAACATGCCCGCCTGAATATCGCTCCGCATGACGCACATCGGCTTCCGCGTCAAGGTCTTTTCCTTGACTTCGATGATCAAGCTGCCCCCCTCCAGGCCTGTCACCTCGCCAAGGGTATCCCAGTCGTAGTCGCCGACGACTGAGTGGACGAAAGTGCCTTTCTGGATGTTGCACACGTTCAATTCAGAGGTAGGGATGTCCCGCTCACCATTGGCGAATTTCACCTTCCTTCCATCACCACTCCACCGAAGGATCTCGCCAAGTTCACCTCGGGGGATTTCTTCATCCTGGCCCATCCAGTACACATATTTGCCCCTGGTCATGTTGTCCGCATTGTCCGACTCCTCCATACTTGGATTGGGGGGGTGGGCTGCGGGGCAGAAACACCAACAAAGAGCTTTTGTTCCTGAGCCTGAATCTACGGTTCGAAGAACTGAGCAACACAGGTTCGCGTCGCTTGCACACGGAAGCTGCAACACATCTCTCTTGGAAGTCCATGCCCACCTGCGTTGTAGAACTTATCAGCTGCACAATCTTATTGCACCATCAATCCGGCACATGCCGACACTGCGGAGTGATGGCAAAACGCAGTGGGCATGGCAACTTGTCGCTCCCCGGCCTCCTTGACCACGAGGAAGTCGGAAAGAAACAACTTCGAGGTCTCTTGGACATGCCTTGAGTGTCGCAAGAGTCTGCAGCCCCGATTTAGAGTTGGGGGGTTTCCCCTCCGTTTCTGGTGCACGGCTTGCAGCCTCTGTAAGGTTAGCTTTGTCCGAATCACGGACGACGACTCTACGGCAGTGGCAAGGGCTAAACGAGCTGGTGTCACTACCGTGACTAGCGTTTACTCGTTTCGGGCAACACGGATGAAAGATTTTCTTGAAGCTCAGGGTTCACCATGACAGGCAAGCTGGAGTCCCTAACCTGCCCCACGACAAGGCAATCCTTCGCCGAAAACCTGTCGACAGGGACTGCGTTGGAAGGCTCTCTGCGGCAAGCTCCAGGTGCCGTGCGGTGCAGAGTCCAATCATACCTCGCATGCGAGCTGATTCTGATGGTCCAACCAATTTACATGGAATGCGCCCGGCTTCGAACTTCAAACATGTCGGGTTGGCATAATAGCCCTGCATAGCGCGGGCAAATGCGACACCTGCATGCTGGGGCTCTGAGTGGATCAGCGGCTGCACTCGTTATGGCTATTGCAGCGGCCGATGTTGGGCAATGAGGTGGTCAGGAAACAGAAGCCCGCACTGACACAGGGCATTCAGCTGCGCGGCAAGCAAACCACCGCCGGTTGTGCCTAATGGGGCAGGTCGGAAGAAGGCGATCGCAGGGACCAAATGCTCGGTGTATCTCAGGCGAGCATGCAGTGGAGCATCATATTATGGCGAGACTGGTGCTGCACCGTGCCTTGCCAGACCCTGCACGGTCATCTGGTGTGCACGGGTGGGTTGGTCCTCGAGTTTGCCTGTGCCAGGCTGCGAAACAAGCACTCGTTCCCGCATCACATGTAGACTACTCTGTCCATGTCACCCAACGTTTATTCGAATCGTCGCAGTCTTGAGGCACATGTTGCTTCACAGCAAGAATTGCCAACATGCAGACAAACATTGGACATTTACAGGTTGTACAATAAACAATAAGAAGCAGCATGCTGACTGCAGGGCCCAAGTCTCACCTTGCAACCCATCAAGAACTACATGTCATGTGTAAAAGGACCAAGTGACCAAGTGACATTCAATAGCAGGTGAATCAAAACCCTTGCTGCTCCTTCCTGGATTCGCAAAGACGCGAATCCAAACAATTCCTCTGGCGGAATCCACGAAATCTGCAGATTGAAGGGTAAGGGGCAAGTGGAATAGATTGCGGCCCTATTGACTTGACATACACTTTTCAATTGAAATTGTGTCCGCGCTGCCTCCACACTGAATCACCTCAAAAACACTACTTCCCTGCTCACTTGCCGCAAGAAGGAGTTCAACATCTCCTGTTTCTAGCAGAAGGAAAGGATCTGCATGTTGCTTTGCCCCCTCATTGGGCTCTGTTCGCAAGAACTGCAGGCGGCATGACCTGAATCGCACTTCCACCAACTCCTGAAATGACCGGGTCCTGCTCTCAAATCGTGGCTTGACTCCTTCTCGAATCTCAGGTGTTCTAGGACTGTACCGTGGGCGTAAAGGACCCTGGTTTGCAAGGGGGAAGAAAGCATCAGCTACCAGCAAGTGCACAGGTGAAAATGTACGTGCCCAAGGGTGAAAGGGACAGCTCCGGCCAGACAGGCTAGTTAAGCGGCTATTTCCTATGAGGGTTCCGGTTCCCGAACAGACAACTCCCTCCGACAAACCAGCCCAGCACACAGACAAACATACAGGCATTGACAGACACAGACTGACCGACCGACAATCGGCCAGCCTGAGCGCGTGCGTTCCTGCGTGGGTCTGGATGTTTTCGCGTGGCCTGTCCACGGATGGATGTGATCCATCACCGGTCTGAAGCTTCTGCAGCCGCGCAGACGAGCTGCTGGGATTCGACTCGGACCGTCCGTCGCTCAGCCACTCGCCCGCATGGCCTCCAGCATCCGAGCCTTGCCAGGACTCACGGAGACATTGAGCTGGGCCATCGGATTGAGCACCTCACACTCTCAGCCGGTCTCACGATGTCTCACGGTTTGCAATGGCGACAGTTATAAGTTATAAGTTATAAGTCCAGCACGAGCAGCTGCGGCTGGTTCTCGAACCTCCGCAGGGCATTCTGACATCAGGGAGAATGCAGCAGCGTTGCGGTAGAACTGCTGAACCCGTGCATGTGCAAGATCGAGGTGGGAACTCGGACTGCCGAATGCAGGCATACAGCGTTGTGCAGCGTTGCGTTCTGTTTGGCTGCCCAAGCGGTTTTTTAGTTTGTTGGAGAAGCTTCTCACTTCAGGAAGGAGTAGAGGGCGCAACATGCTCCTATGTTTCCGCTGTTACGCAAAAACTTGCGGCCCCTTCTGCCCGAAAAGCAGCTTTTCATTTTGTTGGAAGGACTGCACTAGAGAAAAGGACAATCTCGCTTTACTGATGTTTTCATTTCAGGCCGCTCTTTGGTTCGTTTGTAACACTTTTCTGAACCAACATGTCTTTCCCAGGCCTCCTCCACGATTATTGCGGCGAGTGTATGCGACCTCGCACATCTGAAGCTTGGCAAGGGACTCATGCAATAGGTACTACTTCTTGTGTCGAACCTGAAGACATCGTCTTGCCAAGCCAACATGTTGCAAACCGCTCGACACCTCCCGAACATCACCGAACCTCGCGAATGCTCTGGTCACCCTCGCCCCTGCCTGGCGAACTTTGATGCCCCAGGCGCAGGCCCGTGTCCCTCTTCATTCAGACATGCCGGCGGTACGGATCATTTCCAGCAGTGGAAGTGGACAGAATCAATGTCGGAGCCATGTTCTGAATAGAAATGTATGGCTCCAACGTCCCTTTCTTAAGCTTCGGCCCGATTCAAACGATTTCAAGCCTCTCAAGATGCATGTCAGTGCCATGCTGATCCGTGGAAGCTTCTTACAAACGCCTTGGGCCAGCACTGGAAGAGTGCAAGGGTTGGCTGTGTGTCCAAGTTAACACTCATGTCCCATGACTCGAACATGTTTTTCAGCCAGCACTGTTTTCGCACCTCAAAGCCGATTCAAAGC
>CAJNJA010009144.1:0-14986 GCA_905231915.1 Symbiodinium necroappetens | reverse complement strand
TTGCTTTTGCTGCCATTCTTGGCGACGGGTCCGTTGTGACCTGGGGTTAGCCTCACCGGGGTGGTGACAGCAGTGCTGTGCAGGATCAGCTGAAGAATGTACAGCAGATCCAAGCCTCTGAAGATGCTTTTGCTGCCATTCTTTGTGACGGATCGGTCGTGACTTGGGGTGATGCAGGCAAAGGTGGTGACAGTAGTGCCGTTCATGATCAGCTGAAAAATGTGCGCCACATCCAAGCCTCTGAACGTGCTTTTGCTGCCATTCTTGGCGATGGATCCGTCGTGACCTGGGGTGCTGCTGCCTGGGGGGGCGACAGTAGCGCTGTGCAGGATCAGCTGACGAATGTGCAGCAGATCCAAGCCACTCACAGAGCTTTTGCTGCCATTATTGGTGACGGGTCCGTTGTGACCTGGGGTGCTGTTGACGGCGGTGGCGACAGCAGTGCTGTGCAGGATCAGTTGACAAGCGTGCAGCAGATTTGTGCCTCTAACAATGCTTTTGCTGCCATTCTTGGCGACGGCTCCGTCGTGACCTGGAATCTCGCTTGCTGTCATGGTGAGCAGCTGAAGAACGTTCAGCAGATCAAAGCCAGTGACATTGCTTTTGCTGCCATTCTTGGCGACGGGTCCGTTGTGACCTGGGGTGCTGTTGGCTGTGGCGGTGACAGCAGTGCTGTGCAGGATCAGCTGAAGAATGTACAGCAGATCCAAGCCACTGAAGAGGCTTTTGCTGCTATTCTTTGTGACGGATGGGTCGTGCCTTGGGGTGAGGTTTGTGCAGGTGGTGCCATGTGGTGACAGTGGTGCGGTGCAGGATCAGCTGAAAAACTGTGTAGCAGTGTAACTGTAGCAGCTGTAGCACGTCGGCCTTTGCATCCTTAGAGCAATTCTGAGTGCAGCAGGCACCTTTCTGAAGCAGAGACAGCGGAGCACAGGATGTTCAGAAAGTGTGTTTAGTCTTACGGATTTTAGGGTTTATAAGGCCTGGCAGTTCGGGCCTAGGGTTTAGGGAGACTTTGGGGCGCAGGGTTTTAGCCGTTTGAGGCCTTCATAGAGCAAGAAGCTTTTGGATTTGATTGGGGATCCCGAAATCCTAAGCCCAGTATCTCAATTCAGTAAGGTGGTGGCTGTCTCCCGAAGCCAAGGCAGCAGAATGCAAGGCGGGAGTGGGGGGCTGGGATTTGGGCTAAAGGGGTAAAACTGGGTAGTTTATGGGGGCCCTTTCATCAAGCTCCATTTCGGATTGTAGGTGCTCTGCATAAAGGTTCCTGTTGAGTGACGGTTCTCAGGGTTTTAGTTCAATAGGACACAGACAGAAGTGACCAGAGTAGCCGCAAAAGCCCTATAAACTCTAAATCTTCAGCCTATAGACACTAAATCCTATAATGTGAACCCCAAACCCTACCACATAGTAGGTTAAAACCCCTTAATTAGAGTAATTAGAGGCTAGAGCCCGTAAAAACACGGGAGGTTTCTGGATCCCCAGGAAGCCCTAACTGTAACCTTGACCCTCAAAGGACTCATGTTTATGGCTTTTGGGCCCAAAGGTCCAATCATATGAGGCTTTTGGGCTATTTTGATGCTAAGGGCTAAGGGTAATCCCTGAACCCTAAACCCTAAACCTTTGAATCCCTATAAATACCCAAACTTAACCGGCAGGAGCGCTGGACCGCGCCAGCCGCGGTGCGCCGTGCCGTCCTCGGCGCCTTAGGTGTCGGCGACGTGGAGCCTGCGACAAGCCGCCACTGGGCAGGGATGTCCTACTCATCAGGCTCTACCTAAACCCCAAAGAACCTAGCTATTCAATGATCTATATGAGGAAATCATAATAAGGAGCCCTAAAAAAAAGGAGGTTCTTACGGGTCTAGGTAGGGTTTAGGGTTTCGGGTTTTTAGGGTTCAGTTCAGGGTTCGGGGCTTAAAGGCTTAATGCGAGGTAGTGGATAATTTTCAGTAGGTTCTTGCGGGCAGTGCAATGCCTTGTCTTGCAGTTTCCCAGATGTGAGCGCGCAGCTCGTTGTTGGGTGCTCCCTTCCTCTTCAATCCTGAACCTTCCTATTCCTTTGGATAAGGGCCCGCACAGCAGACACCGAAATCCAAGAATTCCGATCCAGAAATGAGCACGCGGAATCAATGTAGAATCTGAATCTCTTGTGAGGCGAGCACTGCAAACTTGTAGAATCCTTGCAGCCAACACGAAACCATAAGTGTGGCGAAACTGTCGGAAAACCTGTGGACAGATACCGCAGAGGAACGATAACAAACCGCTATGTGGAAAAAACTACAAGAACAGCTTGAACTACAAAACAACAGCAACTGCGGGGATGGAACCATGCATGCTGAAAGCAAAAGAAGCTTGAGAACTAGTGCGACGGAAAACAAAATTGTGGAAACGAAACTGCACAAAATTCAGAAAAGAGATTCCGTACTTTGGGATTTCGTGGTTTAGGGTTTAGGGTTGGGGGGTTTGGGGGTTTAGGGCTTTAGGGTTTAGGGTTAGGGGCAGATCATTTGGAAGGAGTCTTGGTGATGAGACTCGTAGCAAAGCAAGCATTGGGTTTAGGAATTCGGCTTCAGCACCTAAACCCTAAAGCCTAAACCCTAAACATAAACCGCTAAACCCTAGACCCCTAAACCCTAAGCCCCTAAACCCCTAAACCCCTAAACCCTGAACCCTAAACCCCTAAACCCTAAACCCCTAAACCCCTAAACCCCTACCTACCCCTACCTACCCCTAAACCCCTAAACCCTGAACCCTAAACCCCTTAACCCCTTAAACCCCTCGAGCCGGATGCAATAGGCCGCAGGTTAGGCTTTCGGGTTGGATTTAGTCTTGAGGCGTTTGGGGCTTGTGGCACTGCAGTTCAAGCTTGGGCGTTGCGGTCTTTGCGCTATGGATGTGCGTTTTTTGCGCTTTGGGGTTTTTGTGCCGGTAATGTCTGATACCCTACATGCCCCAAGACTCCACATGGCTCAGAGAAGGGCGTATTCGCAGGTTTTCAGACCCCGAAGTAAGTACTGTTTGTATACATGGAGTCCCTAAACCCTGTAAACCTTAAACCCCAAGTCTTAGCTCAGAAAGCAGATGTGCGGGTTTCGCAAGATTGGAAGCTCTTGATTTACGTGGGGATCCCAGAGCCTGCGATCTTAGAGGTTTATATGGCTATACCCTAAGACAGGTTTTATAGCCTGCTGTTTTCTAGGGTTTGGGGTGACAGGTAGTGTCTGAGATGTGGTCCATGTTGAGTTTCAGAAGAAGCTCATCGCTCACCGTGGGCTGGACAACAATCGCAAACCAGGATCCTTAGGTATCTTAGGGTAGCCCGAGAGACACTCCTCTTCTATCCGGTAGTGGAAGCGCAGCTCAGGTAAGGGTTTCCGAAAATAGGGGACCCTAATATAGTACCCTAAATCCTAAATAGTAGGATCCTTATTATAAGGACCCCAAAATAAGGTACCCTAGTTTTCGGAAAGTCTCAGGTAAGGCGGAAGAGCTGCTCTGTGGCATCGAAGGGCTCAGGACGGGGGCTGATTCTGGGGCCTCTTGTGCCGGGCTGCCTCGATGTATCTTCACCGTAGCAGCTCGAGGTCTACATCCTAAGATATCCTAAGCCCGAAGCATTATTCTTCTGCTTATTCTTATGATGATGACTTCTAATGTTATTACTATTTTTATTGCTGTGATCATGCTGTGTACTCGGGTTGAGGATGGGACAGGCCCTGGCCAGAAGCTACGAGGTCTGGGTCTACAATGCAACTGGACGCATGTCATTCTCAGTCCGCTCGTCGACACGGCTGCGTATGGGTCGTCGAAGATGGTTCAAGATGGTATCAGTAGTCGAGTAGGTAACCTTTAGTTTGCCTAGGGCCCCTAGGATTCTCGACAAAGAAGTAATGGACTTCATTTAATTCAGTCCTTCAGGCCAGGTTGTTTAGGGAGTGTTCCCAAAACCGAAACTTGATCCGCTCAAGCAAATATTTTAGGGTCCTAGAATCCTAAACTGCAAACCCCTTAACCCAGCATCATGGCTGGGTGAGTCTCGAGATATGATGCCTGACTGTCTGGCGCTGCTGGGCTCAAGATTGGGGCTTGCTGTGGTAGCACTGGGAGCCTGTACGCAGACATGGCTAAGCAGGCCACGTGGCTGAGAGGGGGCAGGAGATGAAGGGGAACATTACAACAGTCGCCACTCTTGTCTTTCTTCTGCTTCTCCACCCTGCTTTTGCTACGACACGACCTACACCACCACCAATACCCCTACCGCTACTGCCAGCACAGCGACTGCTGTTGAATCTAGAAGCAAGCATTTGGGCCTTCGCAGCTTTTGCTGCTGCTGCTGCTGCTGCTGCTGCTCCTGCCCCTCCTCCTCCGCCTCCTCCTCTTCATGCTGCTGAAGTTATGATTCCTACCACAACAATTCTGCCACTACCACGACCACTGCCACTACCATTACTGCCACTACCACTACCATTACTGCAACTACTGCGACTACGACGATGACGACGACTACTACTACTACTACTCCTACTGCTACTGCTACTGCTACTGCTACCGCTGGCTACTTCTCCTCCTACTACTACTACTACTGCTACTCCAACCTACCACCACTGCTGCTACTGCTACACCCTAAACCCTAAACCCTAAACTATTCATGCCTGAGTTGACAATCCGGTTCCTGGGCTTGCATCCTCTGCCTGATCTTCAAGCTCAAAAACCTGCTTCTCTGCTCCCGTTGATGTCTCCGGTGGTTGGGGTCGAAGATTTCGTCTTCAGGGTTCCTGAAGATGGAGGGTTTCGGGGGCTCGGTTTCAGGGCTTATGGAGGCTGTGGGTTTGGGGTTTTGAGGAAGTCCTAGACAAAGCTGAAGACAGAAGCCTCTTTGCCTTTGATGCTGGAAGCGCTTGGAGAATTCAAGTTGGGATTGTCTCCTGTAAAAGTCGAAAAGCCCATAACCCTAGACCCCAGAACCCCTATCCCCTAAGACTCCAACGCCCTGAACCCAGAAACCCTAAACATTCGTCCGAACAAAATTCAGCCACGATGCGCTCGCATGGGAGCATTGCCAATTTGTCTGCAGACCTCGCCCGCATCCAAAAACCCTATTTTCAAACGGTTCAGAGCGTACCCGAAACCCCAAAACCCTAAACCCTAAGCCTTAAACCCTAAACCTGAAACCTGAAACCCTACACCCCCGAGCTGCTTGTTAGCCGCCGAAGCCATGAACCCCAACAGCGAACCCCATATGAAGGTCAGAAAGTTGGAACATGGTTTAAGGATGACTAGTGCTAGGATTCCTTATGCTTTACCTTCAAGGGCATGGGGAAATCAATGTTCTAAATTTTCTGGCTTCTACGATAAGGGTTCCTGCAAGGGTTCTATATCGACCCCAACATTAGCAGGTACCGTTTCCAGACTGTAGACCCAAAATAGGCAAGTAGGCTTTAATTGTATACCTAGTCCTAGGATCAGGCCTTCTTGAGATTTTAGGTGGGGGTTCGGTGTGTTTTGTTTGGGGATTGGGGGGTCTCCGGGTTTAGGTGGGTTTGGTGTTGCATGGTTTGGGCACGGTTCCGGGTTCAGGGTTCGGTTTGTAAGTTTTTCGAGCTTCGGGTTGGGGTTCTGGCTTTGGGAGCGATCTAGACTCAGAAGAGTAGAGGGTTGAGGGTTTAGGGCCTCAAGCTGCTACCCGGAACACTGTCAGCCAATGCCAGGCCCGAACACGCATCTACGGCAATGACACCATTGATGCTTCTGCAGCAAATCAAACATTCATGATTTCCTGATCCCCTCAACCCTAAACCCTACATTCCCCGTTTCATCAGTTTCATAATGCGGTTCATAGCGTTTTTATTTGTGGAATCTGTGAGAGGCTTCAGAACGTGTTCGCAGTGATGTGCTGTGTCTTACGCTGTTTCTTAGTGCATCGTAGAATATAGCTCGCATGTAACCATTGTGGGGTTACTATAATACCTATACAATATTCTCCAAAGGTTTACGTGCAGTTCCCCATGCTACTGGACAACTAGGGTTTGATTGTGGACATGTGTTCTGGACTTTCTCAGATAGACGGTCGATTTTGCAAGCCGTCACAGGGTTGCGGGTGGTGCTTACACAACCCGTGATTAAACAATCCAGTGGGGGGTGGCAGGCCTGGGGACCATCGAGTACATTGTTTACAGGATTCCCTTGGGGACGCAGTAGGAAACATAGTGGCCGTTTTTGCAGAATACAAACCTACCATTGAGTTTGATTATGAAGCACTATCCCGGCAAGTCCCAATACAGGTATAGTTTTGAATTGTCCCCCCCAATCTAATACCTAAACCCTAAACCTAAACCCCTAAACCCTAGACCCTAAACCCTATAAACCCTAAACCATATTAGCTCTACTGAAGTTTTGTCCCTCGTACCCGACGCCCCCCGTGCCGCCAAAGGACAGCATGCCGGAGTTGGTTCAGGAGTGGTATCATGCTGTGGGCACACCCATGGGAGCCACTTCGCCAAAGCACGAGCTTTGTGATTTCAGGTGTCTTCGGGTTTAGGGCTTCAGGGCTTCGGGCACCCTCCCGGGCCCCAGCATAAACCCTGAACCTCAAGTTTAGATCGAGGCTGGAGATTTCGCTTCATGGCATTCCGGTGTTCGGACCGCGGGAGTTTAGGGTTTAGTGGTTTTAGAATTAAAGAGTTTATCACCGAAATCAAAAATCCTTAGTTTTTTTTCTGCAGCCTCTGTGGCCAATACCCATTGAACTTCGGCAAAGGCCCTTTACTGCGCATGGCGCTGTAGGGGTTTTTGGGGATGTGGTTCGGATGTTGCAGGGTTCAATCCTATACAAAAGGCGCCTTTATCGAAGGCTCAAAAGGGGTAGCAGTATATGGGTACTTCTCTCAATTACCGTCCCGTTTAAATTTTAGGGTCCGTTTTATACGGGTACCGTACTATTTTTGGAGGACCTGAACAGCCCCAAAACCTAAACCCCAAACCCCAAAATGGTATATGTTTTGTTACAACCCAAAGCCCTCGACCCCGAAAGCATAGAACCCCAAACGTCTGAAACTCGCAATCCACTTAGCCTAGAAATTCTAGAAAGCCCTACGCCCTAAACCTTAAACCTATAAAGCCCAAAATCGCTTTCGAGCCACCAAGACTGGTTCAGTATGTGTAGGGTTGTACGCGTCATTAATTCGACCATCCCGTTCCCTCAGCCTGCAGCCCTTGATGAAGGGTTGGGTTTAGAGGTGTTCAGGTAACAACCCCCAACCCTAAGACCCTAAGACTCTAAACCCTAAATCCCTAACACCCTAAACCCTAGACCCTAAGACTCTAAACCCTAAATCCCAAGACCCTAAACCCCAACCCCTACGACCCGAAACCCTTAACCCCCCCAAAGCCCTCCCTGAGCCCCCGTCCGATGGTAGGGGTCTGAAGACTTACAACAGGGTGTTGTGGCATGCACGGGCCACAATAGGAGTTAGGATTAGGGGAACCCTTGGGGATATAGACCCTCTCAATAAGGTCCCTTTTCAGAGGGCCACAACAAGGGTTAAGAAGGGTCCCCCTTTAAGGGGTCTCCCTAATCCTACCTAGGACACAAGGGAATCTGTAGAAACCTTTAGGGTGTACCTGGAACCTAAGGAACCTACCTTTTTGGGGTTCCTTACTAGGATTTCCCGATAGAAGTCCTTAAGAGGTAGGTTCTTTGGGGTCTAGGTAGGGTTTTCGGTACTTTGCATTCCGTCCTTTCATTTACCTTCTAGTGTAGTAGCACTGCAACTTCTGAGTTCTATTACGGACCGCGAGACCTATTCAAGAGGGGAGTCTTGGGTAATCCCGAACCCTGCACAGTATAGGCAGGTCTTTATAGTCCCGTTAAGGTCATACTACAATGCACCCCAAAGCCCGGTTTTAATTATCAAGGACTTTACATGATGGTAAACCTACGACACCCTGTGCCCCCCTTTGCATCATAGCAGAACTCAATCTAATTCACCAAACGGTAAACCAACCCTTAAAACCAAACATCCTAAAGCTTAAAACCGCAAACCCTAAACCCTAAAAGCCTTTGTCCTGCCTCCTAGGTTGGGAACATGGCCTGGGCAAAGGAGTGCGTGAAGCCACTTTGCTTCAATCGATTTTAGGGGCTTGGGGGTTTAGGATTCAAGGTTTAGTTCATTACCATATGGGGCAGATCTCAGTCCCAGACATTCAGGCGGCTGCACAAGTCCTGATGCACAATCTGAGGGACGGATTTCAAGCATGTCAGGCAGAAATGTGGCAGGGCCGGGGTATTTTGGGACGGGAAAGGAGCTCTAACTCCATCACTCGCCCCGAAAACCCCCAAAGTTGATTTCAAAATCGAAAACCCGAAACTCGGTATGTACGAGTGGGTGGCATGGTCTCAGCATTCCAAAGGAAGGGCGTCGACGTGAACGCACGGCTCGATGCCTACGGCGGCACGGCCCTTTTTCTAGCACCTGGGCTGCAAGATCTCAAGGCAGACCACTGGTTCAGCAACTTTGATGGCTAGTAATGATTTGTTACGGAAGTATTACGTTAACATCGTCTGGTACACATGCAACCGCTCCAGGCCCAATCAAGGCCAGATGGAAGAGGGTCCGAGCTATGTAGAGTTCAGACGTTCGGGCAAGATGTGAATGTTACTCATAAAGTCCTTTATGGTCACGATACGTAGTCATTCATATAGGTATACAGTTGCATACCCATGCATACCCCAAAACAAAATTTCTAATTACGAAGGCCTTGTTTTGCCCATACCTGCTGGTTTCTAGTTTGAGCCATCAAGACTATAAACCCTGACGCCTGTAACCCTCTAAAGGCCCTTGATTCTGTATTGCAGATGCTTATAACCGATACCGGGGTCGGAATAAATGGTCAATCGTACTACATTCTTGCTGCCATATATGTATTCTATACCACACCCCAAACTCTATTCTAAGTTCTCCTGGTCTCTACATATTAACCCGCAGCCCTAAGTCCGTAGCCCTCTAAGGGCGTGAACACATTATACCGCAACAAACTAACCCGTCAGAAAGAAGTGAAGATACACACAACAACCACTCGAAAGACTTCACCCGGGAACCATCAAAACAGTATTCAAGCTAGTAGAAAGTCTAGACCCCGAGCCCGAAACCTTAAACTTAACCCTAGACCCTAAACCCTAAATGCCAAGCTGCTCAGCCCTATCGCAAAAAAAAAGTAGAGACTCAGATCAGGGCTCGGTGGCGGCTTCGGGGGTTCATGACCTTTGGAGTTGTTGGGTTTGGGTTTGGAGTTTAGGGTTTAGGATTAGGGGTTTAGGGTCTTTTGGGTCTAGGGTTTGGAGTTTAGGGTTTAGGATTAGGCGTTTAGGGTCTAGGGTTTGGAGTTTAGGGTTTAGGGTTGAGGCTTGGGGTTTAGGACTTAGTAACGTTCTCCGATGTTTCTGGATGTTTGAAAGAAGCCCCTGGCGGTTGTCAGTCAAGGTTCCCTGAAAGTACCCCTCCCCGGATTCAGTCCGCACATCCTTGAAAGGGAGTTTCAGAATTCAGGAGGCCCAAATATAGACCTGAACGTAACGTAGGGCTTAGGGTAAACCCGATATCCCATCATAAGGACCGCCCCTCAAAACAAGGTTCCTCCAACGCTTTAAGAGTCCCCACCTTTTTGTCGATGTCAGGCGTGATGTTACAGCAGTGAGGTTCACCCTAAACCCTAAACCGCTGAGCCCGAACCCTAAGCCGCAGTTCAGGAGTCAGGGGTCACAAATACGTATGTGTTCAGTGGGTAGCCTACGAAATGTGCGATCTAAGCCCTACGAACAGAGAGAGAGAGAGAGAGAGAGAGAGAGAGAGGGAGGGGAACTTCCCCTGCCCACAACCCCCACAACCCTGACGAAAGAAAGAGAAAGAGACATTAGGATTAATAACCGGCATTTTTTGACAGGTAAGCAAGCCATCTTTAAGTTCCTAGATTCCTACATTTGGCCTTAGACCCAAACCCCCAAGCCCTGAAACAAGGCCATCGAGCAGGGCAACTGGGATATGATGAAGTGGTGCCTCGTGCTGAACGTTTGCCTTATTCTTTCGCTTTGAGGACTCATAGGGCTTGGGGCTTTGTGCGGAAGGACCTCTGCAACTAGGATTGCGGGTATTGGGGAAAAGAATCCCGTAATTTAGGTTCGCAGATAGTTTGAAGGGCGAAGCCTTAAACCCCCAAATCCGAAAAGTCCTAAGCCCCAAACCCTTAAACCCTACACCCCTAAAATCCCAAAAAAATCCCTCCTCCTCTTGAAGGTTTTACGATCCCGAGTTACTTAATGTTTCGGGCTCCCTGGGAATCTTGACCTAGGGTTTGGGATTTAGGGTTTGGGGTTTGGGGTTTAGGGCTTGGGGTTTAGGGCTTGGGGTTTTGGGGTTTAGGGTTTGGGGTTTAGGGTTTGTGATTTGGGGTTTAGGGTGTGGGTTTTTTGGGGGGTTTAGGGTTTGGGGTTTCACCAACACTTCTTCACTCTCTCAGCCCTAAACCCCTGAACCCCGCCTTAAACCCAAAACCCCTAAACCCAACCTTAAAACCAAAGCCCTTCAACCCAAACCGCTATAACACAAAACCCTTAAAGCCAAAACCGTAAACCCAAAACCCTAAATCCTTTCTAAACCCTAAGACCTTGAACCCGGAAGCTTCAATCACCGTACACCCCTAAATCCGAACCCCAAAGTTCTCACGGCTGGGTTCTCCTTTTGTTTTCACCTTGGGGGTTAAGGGGGTTTAGGGTTTTAGGGTTTAGGGTTTTAGGGTTCAGGGTACAGGGTTTAGGGTTTGGGGTGAAAACAGGGTTTAGGGTTTTTAGGTTTTTTAGGGTTCAGGGTTTAGGGTTGGGCTTCCAGGGGGGGGCCCGCACGCGGGTTGCAGCTGCGCTCGCCGACACCTTTCAAGACGGAGTCTTGCTTTTTGCAGCTCCTCGTTGCTTTTTGCGGCTACCCCGGGTGACCTGCAGGCCACCATGACTCATGTTTGGAGGTCGCCTTGTGCGACCCCGGCCGAGCCGAGGGCGTCATCCCCTCAAGCTTTGCCCGAGGCCAGGCTCAGCCCACGGACGTCGTGCCGCTTGAAGCGGAGGAGACCTGCACCAACCCTACGCGCACGCGCAGAATCGACTACGGCATCTTTGCACCGCCGAGTGCATGTCGAGTCAGTGGAGCACCTTGAAAGGAAACATTGAACACGTTTCGGACCACATCTGTGTGTTCTTTACCAATGTTCCTTGCATTCGCAGTGCCCCGCGTACCGAGCTCCGATTCGAGGGTTGTCTTTGCTTGGCCACGTGTATTGTTCAGAGGGGGCTCCCGGCGACGAGGACAGCCCACTGCAATGATTGATGTAGTTTATATCTTGGAGTATGCGGTTTCGCTTGCCACATAGCTCGTCCTACAGGGTTTGTCATGGGTAGGCCTGAAACTGTGTAGGCTTGCGGTGGTAGGTAGGAGTTTAAAGGAATGAAGGAAGAACAGAAGTCGGCTCCAAATATCTCTAAATTCTAGATCCTAAGCCCTAAGCCCTGCAAAGTTTGTCGTATCCGGAGTGTGTGTTCCAGCATGCCTAGTACGAAACGCACGTCCGAACACCACCGAAGTTCTCCGATGAGTTGGGGCTCAGGATTCCAGGTGTAGGGTTTAGGAGTTTAGGGCTGGCTCCCGAAACCCTACCTGTGAATCCCAAAACCTACCGTTTTAAGGGTTAGACCCCATGATTAAAGGGGTCATAATCTACTATTTTTTGTAGGGTTTGGGGTTGCAGGTAAACCCTGAAACCCTAAGGCCCTAAACCCTGAGCTATCGTTGAAACTTCAAGAGTCGCTACTCTACACCCCATTCAAAGCCGGTTACATGTCGCAGAAAACCGTTAAGCCCCAGTATGAAGTTTTGGGTTTAGGTCCTCTAAGAACAAAAACCCATCCTGAAGCATCTTACATCGTGCCTCAGTTGGGAATTTTAGTCCACTGCGAGACCCTTAAGACCCTAAAGAAGCTTGCCAAACCCCGAGACCCTGAATGCATAAGCCCTGAGAGCCCAGGGACCTGAAACAGTGCAGCCGTACCCATAGGCTCCATAGTAGTCCATTTTTGGGATTACCTGATAGAATCCTAAATATAAACCCCCCAAAAAGGAACTACTGTGGAGCCTATGGGTAATCCCTAAACCCTTAAACCATAAACTGCAAAGCCTTTTGTGCCCTGAAAAACCGTGAACCCGAAAAGCTCCAAGTCCTTAAACCCTCAAGCAGCCCTACTAGCCCCTAGACCCTAAACCCCCACACTACCAAAACCCTTAAACCTCTAAAACCCCTAAACCCTGCACCCCAAAAAATCCCAAAACCCCTAAAGCCCCGAAGCCCCTCAAACCCTAAACCCAAAGAACTACCAAAACCCATAAAACCCCTAAACCCTAAAAGCCCATAAACTACCCAAACCCCCCTTAAAACCCCTAAAACCTGAAACTCGAAAACTTCCCAAGCGCGTAAACCCCTAAACCCCCGAAGCCGTCTCCGCTGCGGGCGCAGAACCCGCGCCAGAACCTCCAAGGCTGGTCGAAGAGGCCAAGGTTGACCTTGAGATTCTGGACTATGGAGGCCTCCGGTTTAGGGCTTAGGGATTAGGGGGATATAGGGTTTAGGGATTAGGGTTTAGGGTTTAGGGACCTCGTTCAAGAAGGGATTAGGGATTAGGGATTTAGGGATTTAGGGATTAGGGTTTAGGCATCAGGGATTAGGGTTTAGGGATTCTTAGCAAGTTTTTTTGATGACTCTGGAGGCCCCTCGCCTAAGGGCTTGGGATTTACGGTTTAGGGTTCAGAGTTCCCTTTGTTGGTGTTTTGGGTTTTGGGCTTAGGGCTTAGGGATTCTTAGCGAGTCTTTTGATGACTATGGAGGCCGCCTGCAGGCTGTGTTAGGGTTGAGGGCTTGGGGTACAGGCTTTGGGGGCTTTTTTTTTTTCTTCCAGGGTTTTCGGCGGTTTGGGGTGTAGCATTTGGGGATTAGGCTGTTTTGATTTGGCCGGGCGAGCTCCGATCAAGCCTGTGTACAAGGCTGCTTTGATTGGTTGTTTTTGTTATGTGTTTGCTTCCGGGGTTCTGGGTTTAAGGGGCCTTCGTGCACGTGCTTTCGCACGCGCATGCGCGCGCACTATTGCGATTGCATTTTGACATGTATCATCCTTGCTGGTATTCTGTTAGGGCTTTGTAAGGCTTTGTGTTTTCATGTTGATGTGTTTTTGCTGGGGTTGGTTGGGGCTGAATGGTTTCTCTTTTCTAGGTGCTTCCAGGGGGGTATCAATGATCGTTTTGTCGTTGGTTTCCTGGGCTTCTACAGGAGTCTAAGGGAGCATTTGTATTCGAATTCATCCTCAACCCACGATAGTCCGATTCCATAGCTGGTTTACAGCAGAAACCAAAGCAATGCTGTCTACATGCGCTCGCGAAACCCTAAACCCGAACCATAAACCGCTCAAAGGCTACAATGCTCTCGACTACGCAGCTGCCTGCCACTGGCACCATCCAGATCGGCCACCGATGCTGCCCGGTGGCCCCTCGCACGTCACATAGAGCATCATAGAGCACATGTTAAAGTTGTGAGTGGTTATTCATAGTAGAATAGTAGTAATAGTAATAAAACTAATGCTGCTACTATAGTAGCTGCATTAGTTTTATTATTCCTATCAATACTATTAATATTGTTCTTACTACTACTGCTGCTGCTGCTACTACTACTACTACTACCACTACCACTACTGCCACTACCACCACCGACAAGATTTGTGGCTGGATGCAGGTCCCGGGGGTGTCCCTTCCCATTTTCAACTGCTACGGAGGCTATACTAAAAACAACCCCATAAGGGTTCTTTAATGAGGCTCCCCTTAGTAGTGGATGTGAGTGTGCAGGACAATGCTTGTAATTTCAATCGATGTTGAATTGAAGAGTTAGTTCTGGATGTTCTGCTCGGCTTGATGCCTTGCACCTTAAGCCCACAACGGTGTTGCATCAAAACAATCATTCGCTTGATGATGAAATGAACCCCGACTAGGGATATGCTGCGCAGGGAGATGTAATTAAGGATCTCTGCCCTAGGGAGCAGTAATTACTTGTACCGGTAAGTACTCAGGCCGTTATGTTACAAGGCTTCACATCTCAAGGTTTTGTAGAATTTCATGTACTGTTAGTCCAAAGGGGTTTCGATTTGTTGTCAAGGCGTAAAAAAGGGGACTAGGTTGAAGGCTTTGAAGCCAACAGTTTCATTTGTTCCATAGATCATATATCGTTGAATCGTCAATGCCCCGAGCGCTTGAAGAGCCCCACAGTCAATCTTATCCATGCAATTCCGCGTAAACTTTTTCTTCAGATCTGTAGACACCTTATGCTCACGCACCCCACGCACTATGTAGTCCATCCTGCAAAGGCACATCAAGAAAGAATCAAAAACCTGCGAGCCTAAGGCAAAATGTGCATCTAAGCCCTAAGTTACCTAAGCCCTAACCTTACCCAGAACGTACAAAGCGGTTTTCCCAAAAGCCTTGATTGCTTTAGCATTCATCTCATAGCTTTTAACCATAGCTTAAACCCTGCAAACCCTAGGAACCTTAAGATCCCGTTTTTGAAAGCAGTAGCCCCTAAACCCTAACCCCGAAACCCCTAAACCCTAAACCCAAAGCCCTTCAAAGAGCGCCGAGGAAAGCCGGCCCCTATGGACATCGCCAGCTTCTTGAAAGGCCAAGGCTGCGGCTCGTGTTGTGCTGAAGGGGAAGCTTCCGGGTTTCCGGGTTCCTGTTTAGGTTTCAGGGGGTTTAGGGTTTGGGAGTTTAGATTTCAGGGGGTTTAGGGTTTGGGGGTTTAGGGGTTAGGGTTTAGGGGTTTAGGGTTTAGGGGTTTAGGGGTTTAGGGGTTTAGGGGTTAGGGTTTAGGGGTTTAGGGTTTGAGCTGTTGAGGGTTCAGGGTTAAGG
>CAJNJA010009143.1:23688-41461 GCA_905231915.1 Symbiodinium necroappetens | reverse complement strand
CCCCTACAAAGTCTTAAGAAGTACGAAAAAAGGGACCCTAATGTAGAGAACTACCCATCTGGAGGTTCAAACCTCAAAGAGGAGGCTCAGGAGGATGAGGATTGATGCTTGCGGGCCTATCAAGTAGGCAAGCTTGCAGGTCGTTTCACTGCGGCACATGGGGGTGCCTGACAGGAGCAAGACATGTCCGGACCGATTCAGCCTCACCAAAAACCTGAGCTTCTGTGGACACCTGCATTGCCCAAGTCCCCTAAGCCTAAGACCCCAAGCCCTGTGCTGCTGTGGAGGGCAGCGAGACCTCTGGAGACGACCTTGTGACGAAGCTAAGCCCCGGCCCCAGGGTGCGTGCTGAGCCACGCCCGTGAGCGACTACTACAGTGTATGGTACTATATTCGAACATATTCGAGATACTGCACTATAGGACAGTTTACCACGAGGCTTGCCTCGCACTCAGGTCCAGGCTACCCGCCCAGGCCCGTGCTGAGCATGCGAGCTCAAGTTGAAGGGTTTTGGAAAGTGATTGGAGTGAGCTCGCGCATTCTTGCTATACGGAAGCGACGGCGCATCCACCACCACACGTGATGGAGTCACCGGCTTTGGAAGTAGCTGAAACTCTTAGCTTTTGCTCCTCCGGAGAAAAAGCGCAGGCCAAAGCGAAAGTGCACCGATCGATTTTGCATCGTGTTGTTGGTGGCCTTCATGTCTGGCATGGGGCAGGCACCTCAGCATGCACACCATGTGCAATGCATGTTGCCCGACTGCTGCTGCTACTGCTGCTTCCACTGCTACTGCTACTACTACTGCTGCTGCTGCTGCACTAGCCTTGACCAAGGTACCTCTATAGACGAGCTCGGGCAGAGGGCGACCTCGCCAAGCTGCATGATCCCAAGTGCTCTTGGGGACGAAGGCTGTGATGATAGTCCGAAACACTTGAAGGCTCTAGGGTTTCGAGTTTAGGGCAGTCACAATACCTCAGGGGCTTCGTCTTGTTGCCTGATGCTGCTCTTGACCGTCGTCCACCCCAAGAAGTGTACCCGTGCAGTGTTTTCCCCATGCTGGTTCGCGTGGTTACAAGAGCGAATGGAGGTATCACGCTGCCGCCCGCCCTATGTACTGGTTGTCTGGGTAGTGCGACTGCGGTGGTTCGGCATCGTAGTAATGCCGCTGACTGTTGCGCAGCTACAGCAGATGCTTCTGTCGATGGTGGTGGTCTCATGCTTGTCATTGCTTAATTCTTGAAGGCTTTCACTCGTGTTCTGTGACATGTCAGACTAGGGCCTGAGAGCAATCTTTGCTCGATGTGCTTGCGTGCTTGCCCTTTCCCTGCTGTGTCTCTAGCCCGCTGGCAAGTCGGATGTCGTCGTTTGCCAGAGGTCTTGTGATTTGGCTCGCCTGATTTATCGTTCATCATCCCCTGCATTCCAACCTGCCGACATAAGGACCCACGGATTCGACTGGACAGGAAAGATATGTGGTGTTGACGAGGTGGGCTGCTAAAAACTTTGTTGGTCTGTCGCGCAGAACCGAGACCTAGAAGAACTCGGGTCATGCCGACTTTGCTGGCAAGGCTGTCCGGGACAAGCCGCTTCTCTTTTGGTGCACTCCCAACGGTGAGGAGGCGGAGTGTCTGGCTGCAGTTTGATTCCCCTCGGCGTTGTGTGACAGCTTCGTCAGGGCCTGACACTGCTGGATGGCATCTGCGTTGCTAGATGCCCCAGTCCCCCTGCCATGTTTGCACGTGGGCGACATGGCTGGACCCCCTCCTGCAGATGACAGATTCTGTTTAGCACTAGGAGTGCAGGCCAGCTCGGATCGACTAGTTCGAACTATTCGTGGTTCAGGTTCCAGTTTCGGATGTTTGGCAGATTGCTTGGTCCTCCCCAGCACACGCGGCCTGAGGCGGCCAGTAGAGGTGTAGGCATGCAGGAGGTGGAGGATGCTGCGGTCGTAAAAAAGTAAATATCAAAATGAATCAAATGTATAACACATAATGTATTAACTGTAACTATGGTTTGTATATAGAGATAAGTATAACATCATGTATGAAACGCAAAATATGTGTTATATAATCGGCAATGTATGAAACAAGGGTAGATAACATATAGTAGGCATAATATAATACATAATGTGTTATATATAATTTACATACATACATACATACATACATACATACATACACACACACACACACATATATATATATATACATACACAGACACACACACACACATATATATATATGTATGTGTGGTTAACCATATATAGATATATACATATGTTTTCAATATGAAGATTCTATATTTCAGTATATACTATGTTATATAATATAACAAATATAATTTACAAGTAGTTATGTGCAATATACAAAATATGTTGTACAATCTATGAAATATAAAACTGTACAATCCTGTAAGACATACAAATCCGGAGAACTCGTGAACCGTCAAGACCCGCAGTGCCGACTCTGTCGTGCCAAGTGGGTGACAAAGTATTGTACAATGCATTATTTAAAATATAACATGTAATATGTACAATATTATATGTAATTTACGGTAGATAATGTACAATACACAACATATCACATACACACTATAAAATTTAAGTTATAGTATACAATATACAGTTTGTTATATACAATATGTAATGTACAATTTACAATATATAGTAACATGTAATGTATAATATATTTTGATTTACATGTGTGATATATACTGTCTAGTATATAATTCATACCAGATAGAGTTTATTTTGTAGATTGCAATATACAGTGTTTAATTTATAAAGCAGGATATATAGACATATACATCTAGAGTTATATAGAGCACTTAATATTCAATAACTTTATACAAGATATAACGTAGAAAAGTATATTATGTGCTATATATAACATGTTCGGCATATAATGTACAAACTATATACTACATAATATCTAATATGTAATACATGTTGAGCGACATTTCCAACGGGTTCTCGTTTCTAGCGGTGCGTGCCAGTTCAGTCCCTACAGCATTGAACCGTAGAAGTAACGAGCGCGACGGGAACGGTCTTTGAGCTGCCAGCGTCCATCCAACCAAGATTCGTTGCGAGTTGGCTCGAAGGCTGCCACCTGTTCTGTTCACATCTCTTCGCAGAGAGCCCAATACGCCTTAACTAAAGAATAAGTTACGGTGTCTTCCTTAATTAAGTTAAGTTAAGGGCTATTGGGAGCAGCCTCCCCAGTGCTCAAGTCGTGAGCAGCCAGGCGGCCGATCCGAGCAGTTTTTCTGTCCTGGCCCAGCGGTGCCATTCGAGGTCCAGGGCTCAGCGAAATGCTGACGTTTGAAATGAGGTTTCTGCTTTTGTTGTTAGTAATGGTGGTGATGATGACGATGACGATTTGTTCTTGTTCATCATCACCATGGTCAGCACGAGTTTGCAGAGGCGTGGGTTGTAGTCGGAACATGAGCAAGACGAAGAAAATTCGTGACCATCGAGCACGAACGGCAAAGTAGATGCAAGTGGCACTCCTTGGGAAGACTCTGGCAACCAACAAAAGTGGCTGCATTAGAGGTGAAGGAATTTCTGGATCCCTGCGGCGGCCTGAGTTTCTGCTGCTGGACACGCTTCCGGATTGCATCTGTGTTTCTTGTGAAGAGCCTTGCTGTGAACCAGCATAACCAGCGGCTTAACATCTGCCCAGCTTCAGCAGAATCGTGTGAATGTGCCAAGATCATCGCAAGCAGGAGGCAGGCCCGCTAGACGCGCCGGTCGTGGTCATGTTCGCGTGTTGCTCTACCGTGCCTGCATGCTTCCTTGCATTTGGGATGGCAGGGTAATGTAGTCGGGCTGCATGGTAGTAACCAGAGCCGCTAGTGCCACTACGGATTGCGCCGATGTCTACACCACCAATTTCTGCGCAGGTGGTGATTGGGATGAGGCGAAACCTGACTCAGAAGCCGAGCTATCCCAGTGTGGAGGCAGAAGTCATGCAGGTTTCCTCCTTCTGCCCGGGTCTGCATGTCGCCGCTGTGCTACATGAAGAAGCCTATTTTCACTGATTCGCAGGCCAGCCCCTTCCCGTGGGGAAGACATTCGTCCGGAATGCTAGACCTCTCAGCTAAGGAAGGAGCCAGTGCTCATGATGCACCTTTTGGATGTTAGCCCGTTTTCCCTCGCAAACCGTGAACCCTGGCAGCCCGTTTAAAGAGCCCTGAAAATCATGCTCAAAGCCTGGTAGAAGAGTCGCTCGATGACCCCATCCAATCAGAAGTCCTGGACCACCAGACAACAAGAAGGCAATCCGAAAGTTGAGAAGCTGACGTGAGACGGGATCCCGGAAATACCCGTCTCAAGCAGCAGGTGATGCTACTGGGAATGTGGACAGGTACATTTCTAAAGAGATGTGCTATTTCGAATGTCGAGGGGGAATATCTGAGCCACGGAAATCATCGTGTTTGTGTGCGCATGAGTTGTTGCTGTGTATTGCCTTTTGCGACTGTGCAGAGGATGGTTGGATAGGTAGCGTCATCGGACACGAGAACGGTTGAAGCGATTCTGCATATCGCTGCTCTGTTGCAGGCCTTCGGCTACTGTTTCCCAAAGGAGGATCTGGCTGAGGGCTGAGCTTACCTTCTGCATCTGCATCATTTGCTGCGGCCACTTGGATATTGCTGCTTGCCACTTGTATGTATATATATATATGTATGTGTGTGTACAACTATATAGTTATACCTTTACTGTTATATCACTACATAATTCTATACTTATGTAATTTTACAAAAGTATATCTCAACAAACAAATAATTCAGCAAATAAAAATAAAAAGCATAAATAAGTTTATAAATCATATATATATATATACACACATATACACACATACACATACTGCCCCATTTGACATAGGCTGCATCAAGTAACTTCGCGGAGCCCCAAGGTTTTGCTCCAGAGCGTCATGGACCGCACATACGCGTCTCGGCTGCCACAAGTCGTTGCCTTCCGTACGTGAATTGGGATTACAAGGCATGGTGGCGCACTCGGCGTTTACAGCATGTTTTGATGCAGCGCCACGTAAACTCTGTGCAACGATAGCCAATGGTCTTTCCAGAGACTTGAGGACGTCGCTGCGGGCCATACCAAGCTGTATGTATCGTACGAGTCCAAACAAAAGTCGATGAAGCGCGCGCAGGATGCACCCCTTCAGCAGTCGGAGCCGCATATCGAAGAAGGTACACGAAGCTGGCGAGTGACAGAGCCCCTTGAGGCAACCAGGCACCAACAGGGGCGGAACTCGTGCCACGCCGACAGTTCTTCCAATTTCACCTGAGGAGCAAACTCTGGCAAAGGCAGAAAGTGCATGCCATGCTGGTGGGGTGCGTGCATGGAGCAGGGTTTGCAAATGAAACCTTCTCTGTCAGAGGTGGTTTCAACGAGATGCGCAAGTTGCACTGCATGTTGCAGATTTGTCAAAATCCACGAATCTACATCTCTGCTTAGCAGCTGCCTGGAAAGCGTCCAAGGTTTCCAGTTTCACCCGGCAAGTTATTTTGGCTGGTGCGAGCCTCAGGCACATGCGTAAGTCGGGGCCGACTGGTTGTGGCATACCCAAAGGATAGCCGGATAGCCCTAACCCCAAACCCAAAGAAACCCTAAATCCTGCCACAAATTTGAAACCCTAAGCTTAGGTCAAGTGGCCAGTTCGGCTCAAGCCCCCTCAGCATCCAGCTGTCCGATTCCTTCTCTTCGCAACTCCGACGCCATGGCTGCAGTCTTCCCCGCCAATCAAGTGATCGTGGTCGGCGGCGGCCTAGCAGGAATGTCCGCCGCCAACACCGTTTGGAGCTTGCAGGCCGCACCATTCTGTTGGAGCGGCATCAACTGTGCTGGGACCACGACGCAGAAAGGAACGTCCATCCCGGACACGGCGGAGTGGCTGGGTCGCCTTTAAGGGATCCGTTCAGGGTGCCTTTAGACTTTAGAGGATCGATGCAGGTTACTTTTCAGGGATCTATAGGGGTTTTGTGAGGGTCCAGTCTTCAGGCATTTTCAGGGTTTAACATGTTTGTTTGCGTGTTTCTTTCAGGGTTTCCTTCTCAAAACCACAGTAGAACATACCCCAACCCCCTATTGTAATCATAACGGCCCTTTCGCGCCTGGGAGGGCACCCGCACCCTGGCAAGGAGCGCTTCCCAGGAATCATCGTCACTACGCCACTATGCCTTGACTCAGATGCTGGAGAAGATGGCTGAGAAGACGAACCGAGCTCGCATCGTCACGAAGGCGGAGGTGTAGGCGCCGACTTCGGAGCCCACGCAGCGGCCGGACGATCGCTCCATCTCCCCACGACCAACAGTGCACTGGGGAGAGGCCATCGGTGCAGCCACCGCGAGTGGGTCCAGGTGCACCAACCGGTCTGGTGACGCCGGACGATCCCGAGGCCAAGGTGAAGCTACAACGACCGCTTCTGCAACAAGTTGGGCCGACGTGACTATGCCACTGGAGAGATGTGGAAGAACAAGCAACCCTTCCGACTGTGTTTGAACAAGGCTACAGCCGATGAGATCATCTGGCACGCCAACCACCACACCGGCCGTGCTTAGAAAAGGATATGGGCGTCCCTCTGCAAAGGTTTGTGGATGCCCACCAGGAGCACTTAGAGGCGGCAAAAAAGACCAGAAGGACCCCGATGGTGGGCCGGGCCGTTCCCTGCTTACCCGTCCGGCAAGACCTGGGACGAGCCCAGCGGCAAGACGGGCCGCGGCAAGAAAAGAAGTTCTTCCACGGCATTGGCATCATCGATGGCTCTAAAAGTCTAAGGTGCCTACCCAGCCCGTCTACGTGGCCATCATTACTCCCGTGGTCCACTACTGCATGGGTGGGCTTCGGTGCACCGTCGACGCCGAGTGCATTGACAAGAGGTCCGGCAAGGTCATTCCCGGACGATATGTTGCTGGCGAGGCGGCTGGTGGCAACAACCGCCTAGGCGGCAACTCGTTGCTGGACTGCGTCGTGTTTGGCCGAGTTGCAAGCAAGGCCGCCTGCAAGTTCACCTTCGGTGCTCGTGAGAGGTTCAAGCCTTGCCCTGTGCCGGACGAGCTGAAGGATTTGCGCAAGTGAGGGCGCCGAGTTTCATTTTAACGACAGCCTCCACATGGGGGTAAGTGTGTTTGTGTTTGGTTGTAATTAGGCCGTGCGGTTGTTTAGCTTGTAGCTCTAATTAAGGCATTGTGTGTTTGGTGGCTGGAAGCAAAGCACAGACGTGCTTTTGTTCCGCACAGCGAGACGAAGTCCACATTGTAAAACTCACCCTGCGCCCGGACTGCCTGATCCCTACATCCCTTCACACTCTGGGGTGGACAAAAAAATATCGGTCGATGTGTAATTTCACATCAACAGCCTCCTCGTCACATGCCTCGCCTGGATCATCCGAGTGTGAGCGCCGAAACTTAGGTCAAGGAGCCGCAGAAAGCTGGCGGTTTCTGGCCGTGGCCTCGGATGTGATTCGTGCTTGGGGGCATTGCAGCTCAGAGGGGTGTACCTTTGTTTCAGAGGCCTCTGCAATACGAATCGTGGCCAACATTTTCCCCCTTCCATGCCGCGCAAAGGTTTTAGTTGCGATTGCCTGCATAGCCGGCGCCTCAGCATGGGGTACCCGCTGAGGAGACCCGCCAGAGTAACAAGATGTTTTATATTATCTAGTATGTACTATATTGAATATTGGTAGACAAAATACACTATATATTACATAAAGAGTGCAGTACCAAAAACAGTACGAGGACGACGAGCAGCAACAACAGCAGCAGCAGCAGCAGCAGCAGCACCACTAGTGGTGGTGGTGGTGGTGGTGGTGGTGCGCTGCTATCTAACTTGGTGGTAAACGTTTGCTCTGCCCGGAGCCTGCGCTACGTTTGGAAGGCCCTGGCGATTGAAACACAAAGGTGGGTTCCAGGATACATTAGCTCTGCAAGGTCATCGGCTATGCCTTTCTCTTTGTAATTTGGCACTCCTTCGAGAAGCTCGTCTATGGTCTGATTGTCAGCCGCCCAGCAGGTGTTGCGGCAGCGTAGCGCAAGCTTGTGTGGGGACGCGAGCCAACAAGCAGCCTCGATATATACTCTGGCTCAGGTTGCAGTGCACGTTGCTCTCCTGGCAGCGGCTGGGGCCAGGCCCCCAGGACACTCCCGAAGTGGATCATGCAAGACTTACGTAGAGTGCGTTCTATATCGTTCCGAAGTAGCTTAGATGGAAGCCGCAGAAGCCGATTGCCCAAGCAACGCTCGGCCTGAGGTGTTTCTCTTCGTCAGCTTTCACCCAGAGCCGGGGGCTTCCAACATGGTTTTCGCTTCCTGGCATCGCGCCCACCTGACGGCGGTGCTAGCCTGCGATGAGCAGCTCTCATGGCCAAGGCACAACTTTTTCTTCACGTATTTCTCTCCGCCTGTCGCCAGGCCCGGATATTGACTGAGACAGAGATCTGTGAAATTCAGTGTGTGCAGGATGTGCGCTTGGGCTGGCGCCTTATAATTGGATCCAAGAATGCCGTTGATGGCACATCCTGTCACTGCTTGTAATATGTGCGACCCACAATGCTTCACAAGTGCATGGTGCTACACTGGCAGCCCCGTCGTCCTGGTGGTGGTGGTGGTGGTCGCCGCGGTCGCAGTCGCGGTCGTGGTGGTCGTCGTCGTCGTCAGCGATGTCTGTATTCTTCGGGTTTGTCGTCAGAGTCACGGCAGTAGCTTCTGCGGTTGAAGTACTGGTGGTGGGAGCCCACAGGCCTGTGCGGCCCTGGCTGTGCTCTTCTGGATGCTGTTCGCTTTTCTCTGCTGCCAGGGAAGGTGGGGACTGGTGTTGTGCGTGAGGGCCGCTCTGGCTCTGGCATTTTAGAGTCGTTGATTGCAGGGAGTCATTGGCTGTGACCATCGACAGTGTGACCGCGACCTGTGAGGCTTGCTTTCGGAATTGCAAGAGTGTGATGCCCGTAGTGTGGCAAAGCATCGTCGACGGCAGGTCATAGCTGAAATCCCTTCCATGCTTATGCAGCCACTTCTGCACTCTGCAATCGTCGCTGGCACCTTAGCTGCTGCAGTTCAAGCAGGAGTCATTTTCAGAGCTTTTGCCGTTTGGTCTCCCGTGTGCTCCAAAGGTGGTCGCCCTCCTTGGGCTGGTGGCGGCCTCTGAAGAGAGGGCAGAAACACGGAGACTCCCTGGTAGCAGAGGATTTAAGAAGAAGAGTAGGGTTTAGGGTTAGGGCTTGTTGCTCAGACATTCAGGCGATGGCACAAGTCCTGATGCAAAACGGAGAAGAAAGGGTTAGGGCTTGGGAGGATCATGTTCTGGCAGCCAGCGAGCCCAGTTTCAAAAAAGGCTTCGTAGCCAGGAAGGGGGCTCAGATTTCGGCAGGCCTTGAGGATTCAGCAGAACAGCCCGGCTGGTCTATGTCGGACAGCATCGGTCGAACGTCTACTCCGTCCCCACAGCTTGAAGGTGACGGATGCCAGATAATTTTTGAGTTTCCAATGTTTCAGCATCTCTTGGGGATCTTTTTCCTACACCCCTAACCCTCCACCCCCTAAACCCTAAACCGTAAACCCTGAACGCCTATCCCCTAAACCCCTGCTTTTTGAAGGTCTACGGATTTGCCTGGATCCTCTCCACTGGCAAGGCCGGTGCCTTCGCGGCTTCCACAGACTCCGGGAGTTCGGGGCAAATTTCGGTTCGGCCTGGGTAGTACCTTATTTTATCTAAGAATACACTATATGGTTATATGATCTTATCTTAACCTAACATGATGGTATCTTATGTTGTGTCTTGTCTTCTTTAATTTTATCTTATCTTATATCTCGTTTAGCTTATATCGTATCACCTCATCTAATTTCATACCCATTGTTGTCTTATCTTGCCTGATGTTATCTGGCCCTATCTTATATCATCTAACCTTATATTATGTTGTCTTACATTACGTTCTAATATCCTTTATCAGTATGTTTTAGTTTATCTTATCGGTTTCAACTTATACCATGTCGTGTTATGGAACAAATCACTGGGATCCTGACAACAGACTGCCACCCTCCCAACCGAACATGACTACGCAGCCAGGTGGTGCCATTGGGTGAGTCTGCCCAGCTGCAGTTGACAACTGCTGCTGTAAGTCTTCGGGCTCTGTGTCATTGTGCGGTGAGCCGGCTAGCAGAGTAGGCTCGATTGGTGTTCGGCAGTGGTTCTGGAAGCCTCGTTAAGGCTTTTGCCAGCAGGGCAGCAATCTGTGGGAACCAAAATTTTGCTTGGACAAATGCTGGAATCTTCTGAATGGCACGGATCTCCATGCACTGCCAGGCCCCTGGAACAGAGCGGCATTCAGATTGTCCGCGGCTCGGGAGGAGCTGGGCCTCCGCCTTGTTCTTGCTGTTTAGGGGGTCCCGGTACAGACTACAGAAGTACCCCAACCAGTTAGGCATCATGACAGCTCTTGGCCCAAAACTTGCCCAGGCATGAAGGACACTTCTTTCTCGGTCTAGAGCTAGGCTGTTGTGATATGTTGTGATGTTTAGACCAACAGAGGCGGACTTCGTTTGAGCCCAGCTCGCCCTGAGCTGTTAGCTGTAGCCCACAAAGGCCCGTCAGGCGTGGGAGCTCTGGCAATAATGTTTGGTTGCAGAAGTCCCTTTTTGTCTGTATGCTTAGGTTTTTAGAAGATGCTAGTTCCAGTATGGGTCGCATGCGCTGGCCGATGAGATAGCACTCTTGTGCACGAAACGGCTTCCACAGTCCACGCCTGAGCCTTTCAAGGCCGGGGTCCATCGCAACCTGGAGTTCACTGATGGACAGTGGGCCACTTCCCTGGTATCTCTTTCGGTTTCTTTGCGCGGAGGGCGAGGCTTTCAAGTTTCCGGTTTTTTGCAAGGCAGAGGTCGGAATGATTAGCAATAGTAGCCCCTTATCCTCGGGCCCTAATAAGAACTGTACTACAAATGCTCTTCCTCACCACCCTGTTCTACTTCTGGAGGCCCCTGAAATAGACAGCTTTTTGAGATGTCTGCCCCTTAAACCCAGCGAGTTTTGAGACTGGGACATGGGATCGACATGGGGTCGACAGAGGCCTCCATCGCGTACTGGCTCTTCGGCTTGGCCCGGCACCAAGCAACCCGGTAGTTGACGTTACTGCTATAATTACGGTCATGCCTACACACACAAACACACACACACACATATATATATATATATAGATAGATATGTATATATATATATATATCTATATTTATATTTATATTTATATTTATATTTATATTTATATTTATGCGTACATGATCGCTCTGAACAAAGATTATGACACACAGATATACAGACATAGATAGCTGTTCGTATAGACATGTACGTGTAATATGTACGAACCTGCAAAAGGGTTCGGGTCGAGTGCTGCGCAAGCAAATGGAGACCCTGAGACCAAGGAAGATGCCCACCTCATCCGAGAAAGCTTCAACATGGACTGCGATCCCAACTTCGCACCCAGATAAGCACTAAAGCCTAAAGGACCCAAACCGAAGGCTTCTGACCGCTTTTGGGTGTGGGGGGCGTTGGACCGTTTCGAAGCTACTTCTCTCCAGGTCTGGATTTTCGAGATCATGAATGCACTCGGACAGCCCGGGTCTGATGTGTGAGGTGGTGTCCAATCATCAGGGTTCTATTTTGGAGGTCTAAAGAGGACCCCTAATTTGGAGAACTACCCTTGCTTACGGTACGAGCATGCCGGCAAACGGGATACTAATGATGAGAAAAGAAGGAGGGAAGCATCTGCGAGGGGCTTGCGACTGGGTTGGCGCGATGAATCTTCCTGCTGACTCATGTAATGGTGCTCAGTGAGGTTCGCGATTTCTCATGCCGCCAGGAACTCGGGTATTGCGTGCCAGGCTGCTATCATATCGAGTTGGTGAGCTGCCCTTAATATCAGGGTTGTGTAGACCATCAGGCCAACAAAAGTTAGTTTAGATGCAGTTTGCTCCGGCAGACCATTTCAAGCCGGGACGACAGGAGGCCTTGCGGTTTAGTTCTTGTGGCAGCATGTGTGTGTTTACCTATCAGGTTACACCATGTTGATATCCGCACCAGGCGTCTGCATGCTTAGGCTCAGAGCCTTTCGAACCAGTACCTACCTTCTTGTGGACGCCTCCTTCTTCTGTTCTTGTTCTGCATATTCTGCCTAGTTTTGGCTTCACAGCCGAAGCATCCTCCGGGGTTCTCGGGATGTTATGCCCCCCGCTTAAAGGCCTGCTTAGTTCAAGGCAAAGGGGGTGTGGCCTAAGTTAGCTCGGCTCTTGAACCCCCGGCCTTGAGCGAGCGTAGGGCTACGTGTAGATGCTACTTCCACATCGGTTTTGTTTGAAGGCCCTTGGGTTTTTCCCTCTTCGGACCGTGCAAGGTGGTGATCAACACGGTCCACCAGGAAGAAGAGCAGCTGGCCCGGGTGGGGATGTCGTTGCGAAGGTTTGCCCCTAAACCCGGGCTCCTAGCAGCACCCTTTCCCAACTTAGGCTTATGCTAGGCTGTAAAGACTGACCTGTGTGTGTGTGTATTTGTATCATTGACGTCGTGGTCTCCTCGGCGTCACGTGGATAACCGGCACCCGAACGGATGCCAATGAAGCACTGCAGGAAGTCAGGAATGGGTGATGACGCCATAAACTACAATCACCACCAAACACCACAAAAACTCACAAGAAGCGAGAGCCAAGGAAACACGTTTTGAGGTTTTAGAGCCTTCTCATTTTTTCCCTACCCGGCCCTAGCGGCCTACCGGGCACTACCCAGCCATGGAGTTCGGCTACTGGAAGATCCGGGGTCTCGGAGCGCCCTTCCGCATGATGCTGGCGTATGAGGAGGTGAAGTACCAGGACAGGCACCTTGTAGCCTCAAATAGGGGTTTTGTGGTCCCAAATAAGGGGTATTTAGGGTCTAATGGAGGGTAGATGGAGGGTCTAGGTACCAGGACAAGCAGTACGCAACCAACGAGGCTTGGTTCAAGGGTCGCAAGCCGGAGATTTTGGAGATGAATCCACTGGCGAACCTCCCATACCTCGTGGATGGTGATATCTGCGTATGCCAGACCAATGCGGTTTTTCATTACCTGGGCGAGAAGCTCAGCCTTAACGGCAGCACTGAGGCCCAGAAGCTTCGCACCTCTGAGCTGCTTTGTGAGATCTACGATGTGCGCAATGGCATGATCGATCTTGTCTACCCTTTCATGGACATTTGTCGCAACGAGGAGGAGTTCAAGTCAAAGGCGGAGAGCATTGTCGGCTCACCGCCCTTTGGAAAGTTTGAAGCCATGCTTGCCTTGAAGGACAACGCGTCCGGAGGCAAGTGGTTTGTTCTGGAGCACGGGCCAGGAACGGCAGATTTTCACATCTGGGAGATGCTGGACCAGCACAGGCTGCTGGCTGAGAGGATGGGTTCCCCTGCACTTCTGGATCGGTTCCCCAAGTGCAAGGCCTTCCACGAGGCTTTTCGGGCCCTGCCCACACTCCAGGAGTACTTTGCTTCTGATGCATACACCCTGGAGATCAACAGCAAGCTTGCCGACGCCTACTTCCTCTGAGCATTCCGTACCAATCTTCCTCCAGCTTGGCTTCTATCTGCACATCTTGTCAATATAACCCCTCAACGAGTGGGTTGTCAAGCTGTGCGAAAGTGTCTTCTGTGGAAGGTCTTGTTCACAGGCTGATATAATGTGGCAGCTTCTCAGAAACAGGCGCCAAAAGAAGCTGCCCGGTGGTCTTGCCTGCCCCCGCTTAGAAATTCAGGCCCATACGGCAGGAGTTCCTCGTCGCTCGTGCTGGCAAGGTCCTATCCGATGCTGCACGGCTACGTCGTTGGCATCACCTTCCATCTTGGCCAGGCTCTCAGGGCTAAAGTTAGACAGGTGCAGACTCCTAGCCTAGCTTTGTGGCTTAGTTTCCGATGCCGAGGCAGCATCGCGTTCTGTGCTTTCGTGATCGGATGCCTCAAGCTGGCAGCAGCCGCGTGCCAAGAGCAGACACCGGCGTCGAAGGGCAAGCCAGAAACTGCCATCGAAGGAAGTCAGGGTTGTGCACCTGCAGCGAGGCTGCTATGTCTTTCGTTCTCAACCAGGCCAGGGACGAGCCGTGATCTTAGCATGGGCTGGTGATAGGTTTTTGTTTGGTTTTCTGGCTGACATTTGGAAACACCGTTCATCACAGTTCCCAGTGCCTTGGTGGAGCTATCTGCAACTGAGCGACTCAGGCAAGGTGTTCAGAGCACCGTGGCCCAAGTTCTGTGCTGCTGTTGCCTTTGCACGGTGGCCTGCATCGAGCGTGCCGAGCTCTCAGCCTTTGCAATGCAAAGCCAGAAGGGATGTTCCGGAAGGGCACCAGCAACACGTAGGACGTAGGTCAAGCATATGAACTCCAGCCAATGGCAGGTCCTAAGTATGGTCAACGACCTGATCTACACGGACGTGGCGCTGCGTTCGTGCGGCTATATGCAGGCAGCAGACCACGTGGTCAGTGTGGCCAGGCCCTCTGAAGCTCTTACGCTGCCTCGATGAATCGAAAATGCGACATTTTTGTCCAAGGTTTGGGTTCTGTTTAGGTGCTAGGCTGACTGCCAGGACCCTTACGTGGTGCACATCTTGCCTAACTTCACCCGTAAGCCTTTTTTGCCTCGCATTGCAGTCATGTCTGTGCGTGACCATGTCCAGTGGAGTTGGCTAAGGGCTCGCTGCGAACAGTCTTTAGCTTCTGTGCATTCAGAGGTCCATTGATTCTGCTCAGGAAGGCGACAATCAGCTTACAATTTGGGCACAACGATGTGCGATGTCCGATGATGTTTCCCAAGGCTGCATCCAATCCACTGACCTATGCGGCCATCAAAGCAGCTGCAACGGAACGCTGCTTATGTGGGCGGGGTGTGGGAAGGGCTGTAAGTCGGGTTAGGTCTGTGGGCAGAAGATTTGGCATGTTCAGTGACCACGATGGTGTCCGGGAGCACGGACTAAGTGAGAGAGCGACCCATTCATGCAGAACTCGAGTTTCGAACTATGTGATGCATGGATACAGGGCACAATCATTGCCCCGTCAGCAACCATCAAGACAGCAACTTCCGCGGGAGCCTGGTCAATCGAACTCGCTGAGGCCATGAGGTTTGTGGGTGTCACAATCATCGGCGGTTGCGGAACCTTCCTTTCCTACCAGGCAATGCACTGCTATGCCTTGCTTTGAGCTTCCCGTGCCCGATGTGCATGATGAATTGTGCATGAGTTTTCCTGACGGACAAAATGGTCTTAGGGTGTTCTGTCTGATTTGTTGTCTTCGGACATGGACGTTGAACGGCCCTGCAGTCAGTGCTCAGAACTGCAGGGCGCCCCGATTCAAGGAGGCAGAAGCTCCTTACAAGGCGAAAGGTGGGAAAGCCAAGTTGAATGACACATGCACTGCTTGGGAGGCACTTTCTTCCACACAGCTGCACAGGGACCTGGACAGTGTGCCTGGCCCCTAGCCGACCTGCGGCCATTGATTTTCTGGTGGAGTGGATAAGTCAAGTCTGCCAAGAACCTCTTGTCAACCTGAGAACATCTACACCCAGACCATAGGACGGACGAAAGACCCGGAATTGTCTAGCTGTGCTTTTGCATCCGGTCATGCATGTGAGAAGGAGGCGGAAGAGGAGGATTCACCAGTAGGAAACGCCAAAGCAACAGCATCGTCGACCACAAAGACAACGACGGCAACAACAGCCAAACTAATAGAGAGGCGATGTTAAGGATGATGAATCTTTCTCTGTTCCGTCATAGAGGCACGGCAGAGGTAGAGAGAGACCTAGCGTTGTTGCAGCGACCGTACCTGACAAATTGCGGGTACAGATGACTTGCACATGCAGCCACACGTCCTCCCAGGTTTGAGAACTCATCCACAATGTTGGTGACGTCCAACATCCTCGGGACCACTATCGCGCCCGCAGCACAGTGATGCAGATGAGTGTGGTGACTGTTTTCTGCGACAGTTTCCCTCCATGCTGCTAGTCTGCTTGTCCTTGTGATTGAAAGAAGTGTGGCTCTTTCAGAAGGGCCAATAAGTCCGTGCCTCTCAGGGCAGGTCTGATCTGTTTCTATGTCGCGCTGGCTTTCATGGTGGTGCCGCGGCCTCATCTCGCATGACCTGCATTGCGTAGTCAGGCTTAGTCACAGCGATCGGGAGAAGTGCTGAGTTTCTTACTTGTGTGCTACTACTGAGAGCTGGCAAGCAGATGCACGCCTGTGATGCTCCTCCGATGCTCTCACGTTCAAGGCCTCGGCTGTTCAGTGATCTTACTTAAACTGTATGCTTCATGCCTGATGCAAGGATTGTATGTTCCTTGCAGAGAGTTGCGTTACGGAGTTTGTTTGAGTGTTTGGCCAATGTCGAGTTACGCCTGCATCACTGCAAGCACGAGACAAATAGCCTTGCACCTTGTGGAACGCAGACCGTGCTCTGTGCAGGTGTAGAAAGACAGCTACACCTAGCGTGCCCAAAGCCATGGCATGCGGACACGTCGAGCAGTTTCAGCAGCTTCGCCGCAGAACCCTTGCAAACAAGCCTGTACACAAAGGCGATTATCAATCGAATTGCGCTGATCGCTTTCACAATCCGTTGCAAGTGCCGTTATAAAGTAGCTGTGGCAAACTGAGACAAAGCAGGAGAGCCTCAGGGAACTGGTGCAGTTCGGCTAGCCAGATACCAGCAGGCCGAAGTAGCATTGCGGTGTGAATGAAGCTGCCCCACTAACACAACTATGAGCAGCTGTGCTGTTTTCGTCGTAGTCGTCTTGGTGGCCCGTAGTATGTTTACACCAGATAGCGTAAAGTACACCGTTACTCGGAGTCGGAACGCTAAGCCCAGGAAGCTGGAGCTAAATGGGCCCATTGAACAGGACCTGCAGGAGTCCGGTTGCCTGATGTGGCGCATTTTGGGGTCTGGTTAAAGTTAGTGCTCCTGTCGTGCTATTGTTGCTGTTATTGGCTTGGTTTTCTTGGTAAAATGTCGCTTCGCCACTGGTCACATGGATTTGCATGTTAAATAATCTTGAGTCATTGTCGCTCTTCCCATTTAATACATATGCACAGCCGACGGAGTGTGACTTCATGCCGAGTCATGCGCAAGTCCGAAGAAGAAGAGGTTTATGATGTACTACATATCAAGATATGTCAAGCAGAACCTACGTCAACACCCACGTTGACAACAGAAACAATAACAAACAGCAGCAAGAAGTGTGCAAGCACTCAATTCAAGTAATAGCAGGAGCTTGTGAAAGCAGGAGCAGCTGCTGCAGCATGACAGCGCGAGGTTTCCATGGGGTTAACGAACGTGCCCCAAACCCGAAACTCTGAACTCAGGCTCCTAAACCCTAAACCCAAAACCCGAAACTCTGAACTCAGGCTTTTTGAGATTTTTCGGGCCAGCTCGCTCGGCTCGAGGAGCTGGCGGTGCCGTCGGTGGGGTGGACCCCGCTTCACGCAACGGCTGGGGCGTGCCTTTCGCCACTTTGGGGAGCCTAGGATGCTCTTAAGACCGAGGGACAACAGGACACATATTCGTCTTGAAATTCTCAGCACATGGGCATCGACCCTAAAAATTAAGGCCTTAAAGGTCTAAAGCCCATGAAGCATTGCAAGTCACAAAGCCCTTAAGCTCCACGTAATCTTGTAAACTAAGCTCTAAATCCTTCAACCCACAGCCCTCGAACAAAAACCGAACACCCCAGACTTAAAGCCCCAAAAGCCAAACCCCAAAGCCCTACATAAACCCTA
>CAJNJA010009143.1:0-23520 GCA_905231915.1 Symbiodinium necroappetens | reverse complement strand
TATACACACATATAGATACATACATACATACATACATACATACATACATACATACGCCTGCATGTATGTATGTATGTATGTATGTATGTATGTAAGAATGTACGTATGTACGGATGTATGTATGTATGTGTGTAAGTATGTAATGTATGTAATGTATGTATGTATGTATGTATGTATGTATGTATGTATGTATGTATGTATGTATGCGGGTATGTCTCTGTCCATGTGTAACATGGGTTTTAGGATCATGGGTCAAGGGTTATGTTAAAGTTGGGGGTGAAGGTGGAGTTTAGGGTTTAGGGTTCCTTACTGGCGGGATCGTAGCATTTAGCCTCTGATGTTGGTGCCAAGTCACCACCCACTGAAAAAGAGTCTTGAAGCGTAGGTACTGTATTTCATGATTTCGGGGACTGGTTGGGGTGTGTGACACGGCTCTCACCATCCACACCTCATCACTGTTGCTCTGGTCTGCCAGGGCCGTTCCTTAATTATGTTGACGTTGTGACTGTCTCAGGCTTTGACTGCATTGCAGTTCCTGTCTATGTTAGCGCAAATTGCTCTTATTGTTCCGCCTGGCCTTTGTGACTGTGTTGCTTCTGGCAAGCATCGCTACTGACCAGAGCTATTTTGAGCAACATGCTAAGCGCATGATCGTCGTAGCCATCACGACCATCACCATTACCAATGACCCAATTTCCTAACTACTTGTTTCAGCCCTGGCCATGTGCCACACGGCAAGTCTTCGGTGAGACTACGTTTTATGTTTTTTTTGGGTTTTTGGGTGTCCTGCCGTGCTGCAGGATGCAGACGCACTTCTGAGTCTTACTTTCAGCTGGAACTTTCGCTTTCCGCAGGTCTCAAAATTTGGGGTGGAGAGTCAGGCTTTGAGTTCTGAGCTTTGTCGAGTTGCCACCCACATCATACATGTATCTAGGACATTTTCAGGTGGATCAGGTGGGTAGTTACCGTTATAGGAGCCTTATAGAAGGTCTATACACCTTATAGAACCGTTTTCGAAGCCCTATATACCCTAAACTCCCCACCTGTAGTTCCCTTTACATTTAGAATTCTCAAAAACTCGAAATCCCCCAGCACTCCTGCACCCCTTCACCTCATCCGGGAAACAGCGACTTGGACGTTTTTGGTAGGTGAGCTAGGGGACGAGAGAGCCTTGTAGACCCCTGGCTTGTCAGGATCGCCCCCTCATGGCCCAAGCGCAGCTGGCCCAGACACGCAATCAATCGGGATGGGTTCTAGCACTACAGCAGAGTGCCAATGCCACGTTTCGGAGCTGAGGTATGTGCACGTATTGCCTCAAGGAGGTGACATCTGGCTGCATGCTTTTCCGACACGCTGGCCCCAGGGCTCCAGACTGTCCCAGCCACCTCCTGGTGAAGCCTGTATCCGCGCTGGTGCAGCTCTGCAGAAACTTAGTCGTAGTCTTTGGCTGTGGCTGCTGGCTGCTGTGGCTGTGGCTGTTGCTGCTGTTGCTGCTGCTGCTGCTGCTGGTGCTGCTGCTGCTGCTGGTGCTGGTGCTGGTGGTGGTGCTGTGTCGCTGTCGTTGCGGTTATGGTGGTGGTGGTGGTGGTGGTTGTTGTTGTTGCCGTTGTCGTGGTGATGTCTGTGGTCACGAGTGCCATGTTTCGGCTCAGGCTGTCCCTGGAGTTCCAAAGAGCAAAGCGAGGCCACTGGAAGGTGGATGCCACGACTCTGGCCGGCCAGTCAGTGATGCAAGGTCCGCAGTACTTGTCACTTAAACGACTCCTTATCATCGCCTTCGGGGTTTGAGCTGCGAGGGGCTAAGATGGGGGCTGGAAAGATCGAATTTCACATCCTGCTTCTGCCCACTACAGAGAGAAACACCGAACACATCACATGCTTCACCGAAGGAAGGGTGCCCATAGGAGACGCCATAGATGAGCTGGCGCTAGTACTCTTTCTTAGTCACATGGCCCTGCGGGAGGCGGCAAGATTCTGCGTGGAGGCACCGGCACTGGTGAAGTGTGGAAACTCGTTGAGGAGGAAGTGCAGGCTGTTGGGTTCGAACGTACTTGGAGAACTTGAGGTAAAGATGTCGTGGCACCTCCGCTGTAAGCACATATGCAATGATGCAAAGCATCATCCCTTGCAAAGGTGAGGTGGACTATGACGGAGCCAGAACTGGCAAAAGTTAAACTCCTGCACGGAAGCAAGCCTTTTCCACGAAGGCAAGAGAGCATTTCAAGATGCTTGTCCTGATTTGGGTCAACACATCAAACGAGTTTAAATGGTCATTCCAAAAAAGGTTCCGTACATCCACGTTTAGCTTAAAATGCTTAAAACTTCAAACCGTTGAGCAGGTCAACTTGTTACGGAGGCTTATTGGCAAATGGCAGCAAACAGCTGCATGCACAGAAAAGTCTTCTTTGCATGCTGCATCGGCAACGCTCGTATACCAAGGGTATCTGGAGCGGATGAAGGCCCCAAAGCGCTCTTCGCGGCGCAGTCTGCGAGCAAAGCAAGCCTACACAGGGTACCTGGAGCGCACGAAGGCGTCGAGGTGTTCTTTGCGGCGCAGACTTAGCCTCCGGCCTGGCTTCGGCAAATGCAATGGCAAGAAGCCAGCCACGAGGAGGGCGAAGAAATGCCGAACTGCGCCTGGGCAAGTACAGAAAAGTTGCCATCTTTGTTCCAACACTTGCAATTCCTTTTGTGGCCTGCAAGCCAGGTCTGACAGAGAAGAACTGCTACCGGAACCGCATCGGCATGCATCAATGCCTTGGCACCACCAGCAACCTCATGAAAGCAGCCGAGAGTCAAAGCTTGCATGCACCAATTACCAAATTCAATTCAGCCTGTTCTGGGCGATTTGGTTGGCCGCCAGATCACCAAGACTTCGAAAGGTTTAGTTATGCTCGGTCCACATGTGTGCTGGAAACCCGTGTTGACAGAGTCACTATGAGTATTCGAGCCACCATGAAGCCGTCGTGCTTGGTTCACTTCGTCTGCTTTTGTCGCGCTATTCCGGCCATGACATGTCATTGACACTTTGACACACTGTATGGGTACCTCGTTGCTGTGGCGCTTGCCCTTGTTTTTGGTGATCTGGAGCAGTAACATGCTGCGACAGAGCTAAATGCTTCTCACTCTTCTGCCCTGCTGCTGCAACCAAAGATGTCGACTGGACACAAGCAAATTGAGTAAGACTTAATTATCTGGCACATAGTGAGGTAGCCAAATCCCCGTCGTGATCTGTCCAGTCGTGCAGGGGCGCAGAAGCAGCCAGGATTCTCCCACACTCCGTGCGGTCTGCATGATTTCGTGCTCGCGCTCTTCTGACGTCACCCTGCCAAGAGCACTTGAAGTAGCACCGTTGCATCTTGCGGCCAAGGTTTTACCAGACCACGTATTCGCTCATGTATTGCATGCTCCTGGGAGCCGGTACAGGCCTGGGCAGCAGATTCGATTCAGATATCCCGCATGCGGACGGCTCACTCCGAAACATTGATGTCATTCATCTAATTAACTGATGCTTGCCTTCGCTCTTGTGCTGCTCAACGAAGGATGCCGGGTTCTGCATCCAGCTCCGGATTCGTCGGAATCTTGTCCCCCGGGCAGGCGGTGCTTCAGGCCTGGACATTGACCAAACTCGCATGAAGACGCAGATTTGGTGCCGCGCTCGGGGGAGGGGCATACAAAGGACGTCCTTTTTTTGGAGCGGCCAGGCCATACTGTAATCTTCAGCTAACGATTGAAGTCCTTGAAGATCGATTCAGGTGGAGTCAACCTCTTTTGTGAAGCTTGACTTTCTTTGTGGGTCTTCAATTCTTGGATGGGAGATGGGTGTCGCTTGAGGGGTATTCGTAGTAGCAGACGCTAGCCTCCAGATAATCGCACAGAGCTTGTCGCGCAGCAGCCATGCAATAGGAGTCTCCGAATGCTTTTCAAGCCTCGAGCAACTCACCACTATCCCAACTTGCACGAGGGGTCGCCGAAGCCGACAGCCCGCGCATAAGTCGATTACGGACAAGTGAGTGTTGATTCGCTAGCTATGACAGGATTTATTCACAACGGCTTTGATCACTGCTGTAGGTGATAGCCGGACCGGAATGGCAGTGCAACCTGCCACTACCCCTAGTCCCAAAACCAGCACTGCTCCTGTGCTGCTACTGCTACTTCTGATTTTATTCGTCTTCTTCTTCGTCGCCACGACATGCGGCGCACGACTGCGACACGTCACTGCTGCGACGAAGACGGCGACGACAGTTGCTACTACGACGGCTACCACAACCACTACCGTTACCACATGTTGCTACTACTGATACTACTACTGCTCCTGTTTTTCTCTTTGCTTGCTGTCGCGGTCAGCTCTTGAGAGAGAAGCTTGAGACCATGGGCTGAGCAAGTTTTCGACACTGCCGGCTCTGCCTTTCCTTTACAAACGTGGAGTGATCATAGAAGGCAGTAAGCCCTAAGCACAACCGAAAAGTGCGTTGCCTGGATTGTCCGAGTTGTGAACGCCGAAGACGGGATCTCGAGTACAAGGGTACTCTAAACCCTAAACCCTGAAAAAGACCGTAAACCCTAAACCCCTGTAGCTTAAACCGTACGCACGACAAGCCTTAGAAGACCTGGGCCCTAGACCCTAAACCCTGAAAGGACCGTAAACCCCACCCTAAACCTGCAGAAAGTCCAGTTCAGCCGCATGTGTACAGATGATTCAACACTTGCTTTATGTATGTGCTGGCTCTAGGTTTGGCTACGAAAGAAACCTTGGGCATGTAAAGACAGCACCATACAGCACTGAACCCTTGCGTAGCATAGCACATCTTTGTACATCCCAAGTGCAGACACCAAGGGACACAGAAGCATGTCGCGTGAAAAAGTTCTTTAGCCGAGCGCTCGTGAGGGATTATGGAACCGCACTAAATTCGATACCAGAGCAGTTGGAAGCCACGATCCAACAACAGGTTATGAGCCCAACCTCCACTGCACAATCTGGTGAATGGTACAGGACCAGCGGATACAGATCTTCGCGGCGAATCAACGAGCGAAGAGCCCAGGCCGTCCGCATCTGTGGAAGATGGCGAAAGTGGTCAGACTGGACACGGTGGGCGACACGTGCCTGCTGACCAGGCCCCGCAGCAGCCGATGGCGACGTCTACATTGTCCCCTGGTGGTGAGGAGGCGGAAACTGTGACGGTACGGGCCAGGCAAGACGCACTACTGGAGATTCCGGACACGGTACGCGCTCACGCTACTGGGATAGAGCAAGGTGGATCACTTACACAGTCACCGCAGATGGGATTTTATACGCCGAGAACGCCGGCAATGACGACCGGCCCTCCCACGTGGTTATCTGGGTTGGAAATGCCGAGATGGGTTGCAAGGCTAAGCAACTATTTGAGCACGGGGGCCCAAGGAGGGGCCTACATTCAGGCTGAGATCCCCGCAACGCCGAGACAGAGTGCCCAGACCACCGACTCCGTCTTCGTCATCCTTGCCTGCAGAAGCTATTCAGATGGAGGTCCAACGACAAATGGGTCAAGTGTTGGAAAGGTTACAGGAGGCCGAGAGAGAGAATACAAGGCTGAGGTCTATGCTGGAGGAGTCTCAAAGGGCCTCGAGCAACAACACCTTGGTTCCCGCCCTCCCGGGGGCAGTAACTCCTCGACCGGCTTCTATGGCGCTTCCTATGGCAGAGGGTGGAAACAGCATACAGGACAATATTGTTCATACGTATACTCAGGCCCTGCCAGCACCTCCTACCGAACCCAGGGCACCAGAACTATTTGCAGAGCAGGCTCCTATTTTTGGAGGACCACAACCTCAACGAAGCTCCGGAGGGCTTTGGGGTGATCTTCTTACAGCTCCATCAGGCCCTTCAGTATCCCCAGGGAGAGATCAAGAAGGGGGCTCAAGTGCAGTTGAGCCACCGCCACCAACGGGAAGCGATGGTTTCTTCCGTAGCCTGCTAGGGCCCCGCGCCAGGACGCCTTCACCACCTCCACGCCAGCAGTCGACACAGCAGCCTGGATCTCCTATGATAGACGCCTTAACAAGAAGTGTGCAACAACTACAAGAATTACAAGCCCAAGCGTTGTCGAAGCCCCAGTCATCGACGGCTATGGAGCAAGTCAAGCCAGGCACGGCCGCGTTAGCGGCATTGCCAAATGGGTGTGAGGCGGCGTTACAGTTTCAAGACTGGTTAGCGGTTGCTGGGTCAGTTCTGGCGGATGTGTCGGAACAAAGTGGACAATGGTGGCTAGAAGTGGTCAAGATTGTTGAGGAAACCTATATACGTTGGTTGAATGCAACACCGCTGGAGCACCTGGCTATCACACCAATGGGGGCGGAGCACCTCACCTCTGGCAGATGGCTGCGACTCAACGCCCGGGTATCCTCAATGCTTTTGGCAGCGATGGGTGAAACTCTGCGACAGGATATGGTGAGTCAACGCCTAACGCAGGATACAGTGCGAATGGTTTTCAGACTACATACAACTTTTCAGCCGGGTGGTTCAGCGGAACGACAAGAAGTTCTACGTCGGTTACAGGCCCCTCAGGATTACATCACCACAGACAGCGTGGAGGAGGCCTTGAAGGCTATTCGCAATTGGCCTCGATGGCTGGCTCGTTGCAAGACGGTGAATATGAGCCCACCGGACCCTTCTGTGTTGGCTCGGGGTTTGTCTATTACCTCTCGGTTTATTCAGGCTTCACCCGATGCTGCTTTCCGTACCAGTATGTTGAGAACAACACTTCGTCTTGATGCACAACCGAGCTTGGAACAGGTTTCTGCTTACCAACGACATCTACAAGCAGAGTTGGAAACCATGGTAACCGCAAGGTCAACAACTCAGGTTCCGGCGGCAGCGATCAGGGCGATTGAGAAGGCGGAGCAGCAAGAAAAAGGAGGCTCACCGAAGGGGCCAGACAAGGAGAAGGGAGCCGAGATGTGCAGATATTTCATGAAACCCACGGGTTGCAAGCGGGGCTCGCGGTGCAATTTCTCTCATTCAATGCAGAGCCTGGATAGAGAAACCCGGGCCAAGAAGTGCCTGGCATGTGGCAGCGAAACTCACCGCCAGCGTGAATGTCCCGTTGCAAAGGGTACCAGGGCGACGAGCACTCCGCAACCTCGAGAGCCTAAGAACCCCAAGTCCCAGGGCAATGACAAGAATAGTACCACATCTACCACGGCAGCAACGGTGGCTTCAGTTCAGGATGGAGCCTCTTCTCCGAGCTCAGCGCTCACTGGGGCACCGTGGACCTTGGAATCCCTGGTGCAGATAGCACAACAGGTGGTTCAGTCCCAGGAGGCTGGAGCCCGTGGCGGCGACTCATCGCCAGAAAAGGTGAAGCCAGAGGTACGAACCTTGGTGGTTACAGACATAAGGGTATGTTCGCTGCGGGCTACTACGGCAGCACTCCTGGACTCAGGCGCCACTCACTGCCTGAGATCAGCCACGGACCTTCAAGAATGGAGCTGCGCAGAGGATGTTTTGGTGCAGCTCGCGGGCAACCACCAGCTACGGATGAAGATGAGCAACAATGGGACGTTGTTGATGCCTCCCCGGGGAGCAACGGCCAGTGGAGTACAGACGATAGTTCCCATGGGGCAGTTGGTACAAACCTTGGGGTATACCCTCAATTGGAGCCCGGACGTATGTTACTTGGAGAATGAAGAGGGTGAGAGGATTCGTCTTAAAGTACAAGGCTGGTGTCCACAGCTATGTGAGGTGGAGGCATTGGCGCTTATCGCGAGGATAGAAGAAAGACGACGAGAGGCCTTGGAAAACGCCACCCTAGCGACGGCGGATGCGGTTGGGCAAGCAGCTGAGTGTATGGAAAGGACGTGGCTGGAGCATTTGAAGACCTATGTCACGGAGGACAGTATGAGAGAGGGAATGCGAGCCTTGAGAGACGCCCCATTCATGGAGGATTTGCCTTGGGAGTGTTTGGATGGCCTGGTACCTCAAGGGAGTTTGTCCAACGGTTGGGAAATCATGAAGAAGGTGGATTTCCTCACCCGCCCTCAACGACGCCGGTTTCTACACGCAAAGAGGTGGATTGTTCATCTTTACGCTGGTGCCGAGGGACACTATGAGTTCTTCAAGCTGAGCCGAGGTGATACCGACGTGTTGGAGTTGGACATACAGCGGTGCAAGGGCCAGGACGTTCGACGACCGGAGACGTGGAAGATGTTGTTGTGGGGTGCAAGAATGGGGAAGATCGACGCGATCATAGGAGGACCACCGGGACGACAGAAGGATGCTTTTCTACCAGAAGGCAAGGGTGAGAAGGACTTCAGACCTCTGACCTTGATGGCGCGGATGATTTGGTTACATGCAGTGGCGCAAGTGGGGAGAAGGTACCATGAATCCTCAAGGGAGCCTTACCGGGCGGTGGGTTTCTTGGTGGAGCACCCTGAGTTAAAGGAGGAACTTGCAAAGGACCGAGAAGAGGCTTATGCTGGAACAGGTCAGTTGTGGACGTTGCCTATGTGGACAATGTATGCGGAGCTGAATGATCTTCATACAGCTTCGTTTGATCAGGGAGCGATGGGAGCAAAGTCTAGGTTACCTACAACAATTGGTACCAATATTCACTCGTTGCTATCACTTGATCAACTACGACAAGATCCCACAACAACCTTGGACCAGTCAGCAGGTCCTCAGTCCTCCACGTGGGCTCCTGGATTGGTGCGGGCAATGGTTGTGGCACTGATGTTTTGGGACAAGGAAAGGTTTACATCCCCTGGCCTACGAGCTATGACGCCTGCCCAGTGGAGAGAACACGTCAACTCCAACCACGAGCACTACAGAAAGGACTGCGCAACTTGTGTAATGGCCCGGGGAATGGGAAGAAAGCATCAAAAAATCAGACATCCCGACGCCTACGTCCTGACTACCGACCTCGCAGGACCTCTGAAGCCGGTTTTCCTACATCAAAGGGGACTATGGGAAAAGGACTTAAGTACCTGTTGGTCGGGAAGTACGTGGTGCCGAAACAGTTTGTCAAGGGATATACCTCCAAAGAACCTCCGGATGATCATGGGTGTCCTACGAGTGGAGAGCCAGTCCAGGAAAAGACCGACGCCTACGACGATCTATTCGGGGACAATGAGGAATTCGCTAGACCTTCTGCACAACCACCACAACCTCAAGAAGATGGGTCGCCGGTCAGAACCGGCGAAGTGGAGCCGGCAAGCATGGATGAGGAGGATTTGTTCGGTGATAATGAGGAATTCGCGAGACCTTCTCAACCACCGCCGCAAGAAGATGGGTCGTTTATTTATGTTGATACACTAGCCGAAGGGGGTCCATATGAAAATTGTACACCAGCCGAAGGGGGTCCTGACCGACACGCAACCTTTGACAAAGAGAATGAAGAGAAGGCAGAGGAGGAGGAGATAGACTACGACCCTTCCTATGCCGGAGATTCCGAACCAGAAGGTGATCAGCCGCGCAAGCCGGAGACGCATGCAGTTATGGAAGCAGGAGATATGCAACCTCCTGAGCTGACACACCTGATATTTGCGGTCGGCCTACCGAACAACCTCGCAACCACGGTCAAGTCTGCAGTGCAGGATATAGTATTGTACCTCGGTGCCCACGGAATGCCGGTCTACAGATTCCACGGCGATCGTGGCGAGTGCTTTAGCCACCACTTCAGAAGCTGGCTACGAGACCAGGGGATAAGAGAGCAACCTGGAGCGAGGCAGGACAGCCAAGGACCAACGGGCGAGCTGAAGCAACAGTTCGCTGGGTCAAGGACCGAACTCGAACTCTACTACAATCCTCTGGACTTCCCTTGCGACTTTGGCCGGTGGCCGCGGAGACCGCAGCCGCACAACAACGAGCATCGGTTCTGGCTTGGCCGTCACTGCTGGCGGCCCCGTTCGGATCGACGGTTCATATCCGAAAGAAGCCGTTTGACGCCCTTGGTCCGAGGAGGAGAGAGAAGTCCCTGGAAACGAAATGGTCCAAAGGACGGTACGTTGGATTGAGTAGTCTACTACATCGAGGACATGTGATCTACCTGCCCGACGAGGACGACAAAGGGGAGAAATTCCTACACACTTTTCACGTTCGACCGGGACTTGTGGAACCGCCTCCGCCAGATGTGGAACTGGTTATAGACTCAAGGCCGAGAAGGAAAGTAACCGGGAAGACCAGTCCAAAGGACATTGAGATGAGGGCACTGACGCTTTCAAAGACAGAGTTGGGGGAGATTGCCACGATTGAAGCTGACAAGGTCCTCGCGGATTGGGATTGGGAGGAAGCCAGAACCTTGGTGGTGAAGTTGGCTATGAACCAGTTCTTCAAGGACCTGAAGTTTGGCGTGTACCGACATGGTGGAGAAATTGGCTGGATGAAGGGTTTCTCACAGTATCCTTCGTTGGCAAAGTTGTTAGCGAGGTTGGTGGTGGAAGTGGAGCCAACGGCAACTTTTACGTCAATCTATGTGTCCCACAACGCACAACGACTGATACACCAAGACCTCAACAACCACCATCGAACCTATAACTACGTGGTACCCATACAATGTCCTGTTCGAGGAGGAGAGTTATGGACGGAGCTCAAGGAAGGGGACAAGGTGCAGGCTCCTATATCACAACGGAAGGACTCGAATGAGCGAGTGGTTTTTGGACAAAGTCATCCTCTATGCCCAGCAAGGTGTATCAGATTCAACCCCAGAAGGTATCATGAGGTCCTGGACTGGGAGGGAGATCGTACAATGGTGATTGCGTATACTCCACAATGTTTGGGCAAGCTTTCACAGGAGGATGTGACGGCCTTGGAGGACCATGGATTTCCTATGCCACTTTCTCAACTTCCAGAAGCCTTCGGAGGGGATCCCGTGCCAAGCTTGAGTACATTAAGGGCTGAATCGGATGGTCAGGAGGCTTTCCAGGAGGAGCCCCCCAGCAAGGACGAGTTTACAGTTACAACTGATGAGGACGGGAACGTCAACGGCTGGGAAATGTTCTTGGAGCTGGAACCCGACAGAGGGATGGTGAAGGTCGCCAGTGAGACAGTGGATCTACAACCACCAGCGGAGTCAAGTATGATGAAGACGGAGGTGGTATATACAACCGACGTTGAGACCATCATCGACAACCTCAAGGCACCGCTGGAGGTAACATACACGGTAGACCCAAGGGAGGTCCTACGATGCTTGGAAGCCTGGGAACCAGCTATTCGCAAAGAAGTGGCTGGAGTTGAGGTCGCGATACAGAGGCTGTTACCTGGGTCAAAGGAACGAGTATCATGGCTCCAGAAACCTGGAATCCAACGACTACCAACGAAATTCGTGTTCACGCTGAAACCCAATGACAAAGCAGTTCTATCTGACCGCTCTACATGGTACAAACGCAAGGCCAGATTAGTGTTCTGTGGGAATCACGCAGAAGCCGATGGAAGCAGCGTTTACACGGAGTCGGCCCCATCGGAATGTGTAAGAGCCGGGCTATCACTGGCTTGCAAGAACCATTGGTCGGTTGGAATTATAGACATCGTTTCGGCGTTCTTGAAAACGCCAATAGGACGGCGGGAGTCCGACCCTCGCATCATAGTCGCTCCTCCCAAACTCTTGGAAAGGATGGGAATGGTCCAGGTGATGGAATTGTGGGGCCTGATCAGGGCCTTGTACGGGCTCAGACAGAGCCCGGCATTATGGGGTTCTTTCAGAGACGAGGAACTGGCTCAGTTGTCTATCCCTCGAGGACTACGGCTTCAACAAGGAAAGATCGTATCAAGTTGGTGGTCAGTTTTGGATCCAAATGATGAGGTTGTTGGCGTTATCATAATATATGTCGACGACTTTATGATCCTGGGAGCAACCTTGGTGGTGGAACTGTTGGCCACAGCCATACAAGGGTTATGGGACACGTCACCGCTATCCTGGTTGGGACTGACCAACACAGTGCGTTTTTTGGGCATGGAGCTGAGCAAGTATGAGGGCGCGGACAACATGATATATGTTAGTCAGGCTGGATATATACAAGAACTTTTGCTCATCATGAACTTCCCACCGCTCGGCAGGACAAAATACCTATTTCAAAGGAGATGTCTTCGTTTGCCGTGGAGCCCACCGACTTACCACCAGACGACTTTACAGTCCATTGGGCACAGCGCCTAATAGGGGAAATATTATGGCTCTCCCAGAGGAGCCGCCCCGATCTCAGCTACACGACAGCCCTGATGTCAACTTTGTGTACGAGGGCTCCGCATCGAGTTGTGGATGTGGGCTTGAAAGCTTTATCCTACCTGAAGCGAACATCGTCGTATCAGCTACAAGTGGGGTGGACCTCAGAAGGTTTGGTGATGTTCAGCGACGCGGCGTATGCGCCGCAATCCGAAAGATCGCATAGTGGTTGGCTGGTTCGTTACAACAGTATGCCAGTGGTGTGGCGGAGCGCCCGCCAGCCGATGACCACCTTGTCTACAGCGGAATCTGAACTGTTGGCAATGACAGAGGGTACAATCGCGATGAAGGGAGTGGAGTGCTTGTTAGCAGATGTCAAGGAGCAGATCAACCAGCAAGAGATTGCCTCGGACAGCATGGCAGCTTTGGCAATATCCTCCGGGTCTTCATCGTGGCGAACACGCCACTTGAAGATTCGATCAAACTGGTTGGTGGAACAGATCGAGACATTGTCCTGGAGAACGTCAACTGGCGGATATGCTAACAAAGCCTCTATCTTCACAGAGGCTCAGGATGCTATTGGACCTGTGGGGTATACGAGAAAGAAGGGTCAAGCAGTACGCTACCTCAACGGTTTCAGGAGCAGCGTCCAAGGCAGCATTGGCTATTGTATGTTGTCTATTGATGATGACAGTTCAGGCAAGTCCAACAACCCCAACAGCAAGGCCAGGATCCGTGGAGTTGGATACAGGATTGTTCAGCATGTTGATGACGTTGTTGATGATTCTGGGATTCCTGGTGATATATGAAGGAGCGAAATGGCTTGCAGTGGAAACCTACCGGGAATGGACTCCCGGGGCAAGCGAGCGCAAACTAAGGCGGCTGGAGAGGTTGCGGGAGGCTACGACCAAGGCTATTGAGCAAGAGCTTCAACGACGAGCTCCGGTCTCTACTACTACGGCGAGACCTACTTCCTCGGAGACAACTGAGGTGAGGGCAAGCACGACGCAGGCCTCAGAACCAAGGACTCCGAGGAATCGGACGACATTTACCATCCCGGACTCACCGGGACAGTGGAGTTGTTCCACGACGAGGCCGGAACCGGAAGATGATGGAGAGCGAGCACGGATATGTTATGACACACTGGCCATGATGAGGTGTGAGGAGCTGCGCGAAGCGTTGAGGCTGCAAGGCCTCCAGACATCAGGTTTAAAAGCGGACCTGATAACCAGACTGGGAGGAACGTTGATCCCGAGGACCGAGATCAAGCAAGGGCCCACTCTGAAGCAACTCCGATATCTCTTGTGGCTTCATCGCTCGCGTGACCTTAATGGAAGGGTCATATTAGCATGGGAAAATGTGAGTACCCGAGAAGCGGCTTCAAGGACTATAGGAATCTGGAAAACCAGATGATGTTGGGATGCAGCGAAGTCCTAACGGCTTCTCTGAGGAGGAGTGCAGAAAGTCCAGTTCAGCCGCATGTGTACAGATGATTCAACACTTGCTTTATGTATGTGCTGGCTCTAGGTTTGGCTACGAAAGAAACCTTGGGCATGTAAAGACAGCACCATACAGCACTGAACCCTTGCGTAGCATAGCACATCTTTGTACATCCCAAGTGCAGACACCAAGGGACACAGAAGCATGTCGCGTGAAAAAGTTCTTTAGCCGAGCGCTCGTGAGGGATTATGGAACCTGCAGCGACCCCGGAAGCTGCACTAAATTCGATACCAGAGCAGTTGGAAGCCACGATCCAACAACAAAACCCTAGACCCCTAAACCCCCTAAACCCCTAAACTCCCATACCCTAACCCTAAACCCTAAACCCCAAACCTTAAACCCCTAAGCCCTAAACTCCCTAACCCTAAACCCTAAACCCCTAAGACCTAAACTCCCATACCCTTAAAACCAAGCTGGCCCAGTCAGCCAGGTCGGAGGGCCAGCTCTGAGGCCAGGATTTTGGGTTTTAGGGCATTGGGGTGCGAGGGAGAGGAAGAATGTACTATGGTATATGGCAGTATATTACCAAGTTCTGTAAAACATAATATATTGCCATGTTCAAAAAATTATTCAGTACAGCACATCAGGATATATTATAGCGTAACTGTTGCGGATTGGCTTCCTGGAGGGTTCATCAAGGATAGAGACCGAGGCCGGCTGGACAAGGAGGTGGCGCAGTCGTTTTCAACCCCATCCGAGTCAAGCTGGCATTGGTAGGCATGAAGCTTCTTACTACAAAGCAGCCTAGTGAAGATCAAGTTTAGCACGTTCTTGTCATGACTCGAGCACCAGGGGTACTTTTGGAAGGGGAGTTGAACCAGCACGTGCAACAACATTCGCCTTCAAGTAACCTATTGGATGCTGGCCGCCGGACAGACAGGCCCTGTAAGGCTATATGGGTCAGGCAGCTTCGTCGGGCCTTGCGAACGAGGGCAACAAGATTCTAAGATCCCTAAACTCTAAACCCCTCAGCCCTAAAGCCTCGCCTGGATTTTCCGAGGGTGAGCGCCGAAACCCTAGAGCCCTAAACCTAAACCCTGAAGCCCTAAACCATTCCCTTCGGGGATCATCCGATAAAATTGCAACGATACAGAGAAGATTAGCATGGCCCCTGCGCAAGGATGACACGCACAAATCGAGAAGTGTACCAAGCGTAAAGCCCTAAGCCCTAAAGCCCGACAGCCCGACGGCCTACAGCCCTGAAGCCCTAAAGCCCTAGGGGTTGCCAACCCGAAATCCAATTTGAAGGGGATTAAGAGATGGGTGGCCGGGGCCGAGCTGAAATATATGTACATATAAGTATTTATGACATATGTATATATTATATATGCGATTGTCTATATTACATCATCTACATACATGCGCTCTAATAACACTGTATATCTGAATTTTATGTCTCGTGTATATTCGCTTGGGAGATGACAGGTCTGTGGTGTGATCCTCCGGATCAATCTGCGGCGCTCATCACGCCTCTAACCAATCTGCCTGAGCTTTTCTTCAGTACCAGTGCCACCCGCAAGCAATTAGCTTTCCAGTGCAAGCTGGCTTGTCTCACCAGTGGTTTCAGGCTGCAGCCACAAGAGCTTGCCTTCGGAACGCTGCAGGGAAAATGCTTGTGGCAGTGCGCAAGTAGTAGTTGTTACTTCAATTTCATGGCCTCCCCTCGAACTGCTAAGGCTGCTAAGATCCTAAAGCCCCAGGAGACGAGATTTCTTCGAAATCGTGCAAAGCCCTGCCGTGTCTGCAGCTGCGGCAGCCAATTTGTGGAGTAGGCTTCAGCCACGGAGACAGGGGGAGAGACAAACGTAGACAAACAACAAGGAGATAACACCATGATGTCGTGTCCCTGAATCAGCACAACCAACCCCGACAACCCTGAAACAAAGTTTCTTCAGACCTTGGCCTGGCAGAGCCGGAGCACGAGCGTCAAAAAGCGAAGCACTCCAAGCCTCACATCCGAGCGCATTTCACTCAGCCATAGACCCGCCAAGTCTAGGTCCCTGAAACCAACCTGCCCGGTGCCGGGCACCTGGCTGCACTCCGGCACACAGGCTGCAATGCCGCAGGTGGCGGAGGCCTGCTGGGCCTTAATTTTGGAAGGTTCATCCCCTCATCGCCTCGCCTGCCAGAGACGAAGCCGAATCCCGAAGTCCCTTGGCTCAAGCACGGGACAGCAGGAAAGGACAAGGGAGGCAGTGGCACCGTGTCAAGGCAAAGGTCTGCTGTGAGATGACGCACGGTTTCGACTTCGGTGGATGCCACACGCCGGCAGTTGACCACGCCACACACCACGCCACACACCACGTCACACACCATCACACGACCCACCATCACACGACGCACCACCACACTACGCACGACCACCCTACGCACCACCACACTACGCACCACGACACTACGCGCCACAACAATACGCACCACCACACTACACGCCATGAGCCGCAGCATCACCACCGATCACACAGCGCAAACTACTCCAACCTCGTGAATCATCACTCGAAGCACGCTTCGAACGATTCGCGGCATCATGCGCATGCAGACAACTGGCACCACCAACACCAGCAGCAGCACCACCACCACCATCACCGTCACGACGATCACCATCCAGTTGTCCATCACCGGCACCATCGACATCACAACCTGCCTTGGGACTCACTGGATGCAGCTGCAGGCATGGCATACTTTCCGTTTCCTGTGGCGCCTGCGTCACGTGCACCAGTGCCAAAAGACATGGTGCGACCCAGGCGGCAGGAGGTTGTTGTGGTTGGTGGTGGCCCTTCTCCTGATATGACTGGCGTGACCGTTGGCATTTCGCTGCCAGCAGAAGGCGTTCATGTCTACGACAACGTCGTGTATTTCGAAGTGGTCGTTGTTCCTAGCAGTGGTGCCCCATGGCAAGTGCTGCGCCGCTACAATCACTTCCGGGCATTGACGAAAGATCCCGCCATTTCCGTCACAACTAGAAGCTTCCCACGCAAGATTTGGCACAGTCCCAATGCTCGAGAGATCGAGGAGCGTCGGCATTGCTTGGAGGAGTGGCTGAAAGCAGCTGTAATCCAGGCAGGCATCCATGCACTGCCCCTGGCCCTGCGGAAGTTCTTGCTGCTAGGGCGGACTCCCCAGGTGCCGAAGGCAGCCAGAGCAAGGGGCAAGCTCCAGAACTCCACAATGTCCTTTGCCGCGGAAGCCTTTGACAATGCCTCGGCCTCTGCACCACTTGCAGAAGGCGGCGATGATGGCTTGGAGCTGCTCCACGTTCCGATCCCCACTTCGCTGGGACCGGACGACTTGCTGCAGGTCAAAACACCAGATGAAAAGATCATCGTCATCAGCATCCCATGGGGCCTAGCGCCTGGTGTGCCACTGCAGCTTTGGTGGGATCAGGCAGCTGGCACACTTGGAGTCCACCACCGACAAGACTGGCAAGCACTGCGAGGCCAGAAGTGATCAGAATCGACCTGCAGCCCCGGCTTGCAAGCCCTAAAGGGCTGGTCTGGGGTCCTGCATTCCCTTCCAAGCCATCCTGTACAGTCCTGTACCCAGTGCAGAGGATACGAGCAGACACAGATCTACAGTAAGAGACTGGAGACCATGTCACGGGAGTCGTGGGCGATTCAGCGCCACGCGGCCTTGCGGAGTTGGCGTTTTTTTTTTTTGCAGTGCTCATGACCTAGCTACCATTCAGAATTCTATCGTGTTTTTACCCCAAAACCTGAACACAGAGAAGCCATCCTCTGCTCATCTTGACCGAAGCAGCTGTGGATTGCACGGTGCTTCCAATCTTGGATCTTGCAGTGCCGGCTCAGCGTCAGCGCAGCTCCAGACATCAGTAGCCATTTCTGGACACTTCAGATGTGTTTATTGATGATACTGCTGTTCGGCTACTCGGCTTATGAGAAGCCTGCTTCGTTTGGTAGATGCGCAGTGAAACAGATTTCGCTGGGTCGGTCACTACCTCCGGGTGGGTGTCAATGGTTTTGGAAGGCATGTGCAACAAAATAGTCACATCACCATCACTGTATAGTCTGCTGCAAGCTCGAAGCCGAGTGTTGCCTCCGTGCTATTTACACGCGCCCCACCGCACCTTTCTTCAAACTGGTGTGAATTTGTCACAGGATATGCTGCCTTCGTAGCATAGGTTGATTGCAGCGCCCAGCGCCGATCACCCCGGTCTCCTGCGAGTGCACACGCTCTGCCGTCGAGGGCATGAGAAAATGTGTAGCACCGGCGCAAGCGAGACTGAAAGAAACACGGCTCCTTTCTGTGTGCGCGGAGAGCTGCATGCTTTCGGAGAGGTGCTGCGTGATGATACGAATAGTCAAGATTCATAACAATAATACAATACTATAATAGCCATAGCCATAGTAATAATCATCGTAGAGAGCTAAGCTTTCCATCACCCCCACTCAATTCCAAAAATGAGACTCCTTGTGGCCAGGATGGCCCGGAGTATGACAAGCTCCAGGAAGACATGCGGAACCTGCAGGAGTTACCGGTTCGCTCTGACCATTCCTACGCCACTTCAAGCGCCGTGCGGCTAGTGTATTAACGGTTATGATCTTTTATGCTCGGCCACTGCGACTTCGACGACGACACGACTTAGACTACTACTGTTACCCTTGCTACTGTTACTGCGCGTGTGTGTGTGTGTGTGTTGTTTCGCTTTTACTGCTATTATTTCTATTGTCATGGCTCTATTGCTACGGTATTGGTGTTACTGATGTTGGTATTGATGCATGTTGTTGGTTATAGTTCATAGTGGTTTTCTGAGTTGTTATCATTCTCATTCTGAAGACACTACTGTTGTAAGTACTGTTACCTCTCTTGTACAGTTTCCTTGTGGTGATTGTTATGTTAATGTTATGATTACTGTTATAATTAGTTTGTGTCCTGCTGTCATCATACCATTCTGATTTTGCTTATTACCGGCATTTTCGTCGACATCGTTATCTTCATTTCTGCCACCATCACCACCGACATCACCATCATCCCTGTTCATTGTGTGTAAACCAGAATAATTCATGTTCTTCTTATTATTTTTATTCTTCTCATCGTTGTTGTTGCTAGTATCCTTGTTATTATTGTCGGTAGTAGCAGTGTTATTGTAGCATTGGTGTTATTGGTATTAGTTCTATTGTTACTTGTTGTGGTTGTGGTTGTGGTTGTGGTTGTGGTTGTTGTTGTTGTTGTTGGTAATGTTGTTGTTTGCTGTTGCTGTTGTTATCCTGTTACTCTTCTTCTTCTTCTTCTTACTACGACTATTCCTGTTACCACTTTTCCTCTACTCATGATGTTATTATTCGTTTGTTGATTCCTCTTGTTACTGTTGTCATTCTTGTTGCTGCTAAGTCTGCTTCGTCAAGGAGTGTCGTACTCAGTACGACAGTAATTATTGGGTTCTATGGTAAAGGGTTAGTGTAGCCGCGAGGCGCACGCGATAGGAGACCCACGAAAATCCCTGTATTCTGGTGGTCTCCCGGTCGTGGTGGTCGTTGTTGTCCGGGTCGTCGCAGCCGTCCCGGTCGCAGCGGTCGTCATGGCGCTCCATCGCTGTTGGGGGATCATTTGTCAATCGTTTGTTATCATCATCTTCAGCATCATGAAATCTGATAGCTTTTTTTTTTTACGACAAAACTGTTATTACTACTCTGCCTTAGTGTTGTGACGAACGTTGCTGCTTTCATGCCGGTTTTCCGCCGAACAGTTCGGTACCGCCATCGGCCACCGGGTGCGTAGATTCAGAGTGAAGGGGCTTGCTTACTGGACACGTGCGTTCTTTCCACGCTCCTGCGCTGGCCGTGTGCTCCCGGGACTTCGCCACCAGCTCCAACGCTCATGATAACAAACGCCTCTGAAAGAGGGGTGGGATGGCACGGAGGGGTGGGAGACAGGAAGGCACTGCTTACGCTCAAATGATGCGATTCAATTGTGGCATGGTCTGGTATGGAAGCATGGAGGCCAGATTAAATATAGAGAGAGGCTGGTGATCGGGCGGCGAGAAGCGAAGATGAGAGGCAGATGAGACAGGGAGAAAGATCAGCTGCCTGATGCTGCAGGACGGTATTCGACATCTTTTTACGAACGACGCTTGGGTCTGCACTTCCAGATCTCTTGCAGTCCTGCGAGTGGTGAAAGCATTGGCTTGCCATGTGGTTCATCCATGCTTCCCAGGCCCAAAACCTTGTCCGTCAAGCGTCGCATTGGGTGACACGTGCCTGGTACATTGTAGATCGTAGCTGTAATGTTGACTCAGTGTCGTGTGCAGGCCTTGCCCGGAATTGCCCGAGTGTGAGTTTCAAGAACCCTAAGCCGCCTAAACCCTAAAGTCGGTTCAAAAACCATCTCAGGACTTTAAGGGAGCCGAGAAGATTTTTCGGCAAGGCGCAGAGTGCATCCTGGCTGACACTGCGCAGCCAATGCTGTAGTATGTAGGGGCCTAAATGAATAGCATATCAATAATGCTTTGGGGTTCCTTATTTATAAGTAAGCATAGTAAAATCATCTATTACCCCGAACCATGTTCTAATCATTACGGCCCCTATGTTATCTTGTGGACTTGTGTATGGACTTGGCATGTCCATACCCATTTCGGCGGCTTCAAGCCAGATACAAGGGAGAAGGTAGTCATCGTCGTCGCGAAGCCGCGCTGCCAAGAGAATGACCGGCTACGAGTTTTTCCCAATCCGTGAGCTGTCCACCTATCAGACGAAGTGGACAATCAAAGGCCGTGTGACCAGCAAAGCACCGCTGAGAACGTTCAAGCAGAGAAACGGAAGTGGCCAGGGCAAGGTCTTTCATGTGGAGCTGCTTGATGTTGAGGGCGGAGAGATCCGTGCAAGCTTCTTCAATGATGCGGCGGAGAAGCACTTTGAACTGATGGAGGTTGGCAAGTGCTTCACTCTCAGCAAGGGGCAGGTCAAGCTCGCGAACAGGCAGTTCAATGCCTGCAAGCATCGCTATGAGCTTGTCTTCGACAAAGCATCCCAGGTTGATCAAGTTGCAGATGATGGAAAGATTGACGCCGTCAAGTTCACCGTGGTGGAACTGCGCTCCGTGCAGGGCAAGGCATTGCCATGTAGCGTGGACGTTTGTGGCATCGTCACGGCCTTCGACAAAGCCTTTGCCTTTACCTCCAAGGACGGGAAAGATCTTGTCAAGAGAACTTTGACCCTAGCAGACGACAGCGGCATCAGCATGCAAGTCACAATATGGGGCGATCGCGCCAAAAAGGATGACTCGGAGTTTCAGGGCCATCCAGTGGTCGTCATGAAGGGAGTAACGGTGAAGGAATGGCAAGGAGGCTTGAGCGGGTCCTTGATGGAGAGCGGCTCGCTGGCTTTCAACCCTGAGATGCCCGAAGCGCAGAAGGTAAAAGCCTGGTGGACACAGGGTGGCCATGCGCAGAACCTGACCTTGATCTCGCAGACAACTGGCGGTGCCGGAGCTCGAATCGCTGGCAAGCTCATGGATGTGTTGGAGATGAAGCAGAAGTCCGAGCAGCTTCTAAACGAGCAGGAGATGTACTCTGCCTACTGCCGGCTTGCCTCAGTCCAGCTTCGCAAGAGGGACGACATCCAGCCGCTCTACTACAATGCCTGCTTGGAGCCAAAGGAAGGCAACGGCCTGCCGTGTAATCGGCGTGTCGACGACAGTAGTTTCTGCGCTGTGTGCAACAAGGTGGTCAAGGCTGCACCACGTCTCAATTTGCGCTGCCGATTCGAAGATGCAACTGGCAACTTCTGGGTCACGACTTTCCACCAGGCGGCCGAGAAAGTTCTTGGAATGACGGCGCAGGAGGTTGCTGACATCGAGAACAACCAGGGGCGCGAGGCTGTGGAGGCCAAGATGAAGAGTTGCTACTATGCTCGGATCGTGCAGGTGCAGCTGCGTGCGAAGCCGGACAGCTACAACGGCGAGCAGCGAACAAATGTTTCCTGCACTTCAGCTCAGCCGATCAATCGACGCGAGCATGGACGGTTCATGCTGAAAGAGATTGAGGACATGTTGGCGAAGGCTGTCTGTTGAGACCGTGCAGCTGAGCTTGAAATTTAGCCTGTGATCCAGTCAGAAACAGCACCTAGCCAGGGCCACAGAATGGCATCGCGAAGGACGCCAGCCAAGGCTCCAGAAGTTGAGCCGATGTTCATGGTTGAAACCCACTCTCTTAAACTGCATTACTGGCGTTCTGGGCGGGATGCATTTGTTCTGGCCTGCGTGCCTGTCTTCATTGGGTTGGTCCGGCAAGGGACCCGTTTCACAAGCTCACAGGGTGGACTGCGCAGGCTCCTCCTGTGCAGCACTTTCTAGGGACTCCGCGGCAGTTCTGGCACTTCTTGGCTTACTTTCTGAACTTCTAGACTCCCGTCCGTCTTCCTTCTACAAAGTACATCATCCTGTTTCGACTCTGCCGCGGTATTGTTCTTTCCGGCAAGGTGGGGTCTGCCATGCTCCGGGGCGGGGCACAGGTGCACAAGCTGGGAAAATCAACTGCAGTACGTCTCGTCGGGAAGCAGCTCCTCAAATCTGTCGCAGCTGCACGAGACCAGTCGTTGTGAGTCCTTGCCGTGTGTCCTAAACCCTAACTTCCTAAACCCTAAACCCAAAGCTTATGCCCCGAACCCTTCGCCTCAGATGCCCCGAACCCTTCGCCGAGGCCCGCGGCCCAAAGGTGGTCGCGACACTCGCGGTGCCTTTGCTCTGATCTACACGATGGTCAGCTTTATGCCACTCGGCCCTTTTTTGGGATTCGGGAAATTCCGGGGTTCAGACAAAAGGGGGTGTTCTGGAAGCCTAAGCTGAGTCCGTCCTGGGGGACCCACCTAGTTAGCCTTCTTCTTTTTGGGTTTACGACATCTTTGGGCGATTTTGGGTCAGTAAGGCTCGTGCCAGGCACTCCAAGCCCCTAGCTCCCGCAAACCTGAGGGTTCAGTGGTTTGGGGATCAGCTTCTGCACGTGTGTGCTTTCGTGTGCTCTCTTTGTCGTGAAGAACCAGCGGCTTGTAGTTCCATGAAGGTAAGCCTTGCAAGGGCATTTGATTCCGGATTGATCTGCCAAGACCTTGCGCTAGAGAAGGCCTCGGTGATGCATAGCCCCAGTGGAAGCGGCTTTGCAGGTTCGGCCTACTTTCCTTTGCCAATGACCAACTGGACGAATGCTTAGCACGCGTCTGGACAGCCGAGAGCTTGCTTTTGGAGGACTCTCTCGACAGATCGGTATCGAATCCGCATCTTTCCGGTTCACATTTGCGCAAATGCGAACATGTGCAGATGCATGCCTTCTGGTCATTTTCAGTGATGAAAACACAAACAGCGACCTGAGCTCGAAAGCAAGATTTCCGCTTTCCACCTGCAGGACTCGCCGTGGGTCGGCCAGAAGATGCTTTTGGGTATGGTCTACCTGATCGCAGGACAGAAGAGGGCAGGTGTCTCGTTGTCTCCGGTCAGAAAAGGATCTGTGTGAGCTGGGCCAGTGCCCCTTTGATGCATACAAGCCTATAGTAGTACTGTAGCATAAAACCGCTCATTATCAGTTGTTACGATCAGTGTAATTGTTACATGAGAAATATTATAATATGTTTTAATACACTAGTAATATACTATACAGTGCGCCTGCTAAGTTCTCCAGGAGTGGTGCAAGCTGCAAAGAACGCATGGCTCAAGTCCGGCGTGAACTTGGTGCGATCACTGCGGTATATCCGGGACTTCGAGGAAGGCTCTGTGCTCTCCATGCTGCTCCAACTTTCTGACATGCCATTGGTGGCATATATGTGTATTTGCGAATGTAAGGTGATTCTGCATGTAGATGAATACCAAAAAAAGTACACACAGGGGTGTGTGTGTATATATATACACGCAGATATATATATATATATACACATATAGATATAGA
>CAJNJA010009142.1:0-70674 GCA_905231915.1 Symbiodinium necroappetens | reverse complement strand
TTATTATGGGTAATGCAGGATTCTGATCATCAGCCGTAGCACCTCTCGGCTGGAGAGTCATCTCAGAGTCTCCTCCCTCATCAAACAGCAGCTTACTGATCAGGTCCTGTAACAGCCCAGAGAACCCAATGCCCCTTAATTGAGGATAATATATACCTTACATGATAAGGGCCTTAATATTATGATTCAAAGTCTATTCCTGAATTAAGGGGCATTGGGCTTTCTGGGAGAGGTAGCCCCAAGCTTCGACTTGCGAACTTCTGCCTCTCAGAGCAGGGCCATGCTTGGTCGACTCCTTGCTAGGGTCAACCATATCGCCTTGAGGCGAGATCGTCGCGTTTTAGGTTCAGTTTTGGGGATTTAGGTTTAGGCTTAGTTGTCTCAGGCTGGTACAGGGCAGAGAGGAAATCGGTTGTTTGTTGTTGTGGTGGCGGTGGCGGTTGCTGGGTTGTTTGCTGTCCGTAGGGGGGTCTGAAGGGGAGTCCGGCTGCCTGTTCAGGGCCAGTGGATTCGAAGGGGCTTCACATTCTCGCGGACCGAGCAGACTTTGAGCCATCCACACAGTTCTACGAGGAGGGCAGCTTTGTCAGCAGTGTGCGCTGGGAGGCTTTCTCCTCTTGGCCAGGAGCCCAATATCCATCGCCATCCCCCTACCAATACCCTAGGCCCGAAACCCCGAAAACCCAAGAACACTGAGCTTCCCGCCAAACTCCTGGCTCAGGTCAACGATTTTCGCGCCGAGCCCGCCATCGTCCCCCTGCAATGCCAAGGACTCTCTTCTGTCGGATTAGCAGTCAGCGCTCAGCTTGTCAGGCCACGACTATTCTTAGATGGCGATGACACGGATCGGACTGTCCATTGTTTTGCTCACTCTGTAGTGCGGGCGAAGCAAACATCGTCCGGAGTCTTAGCGAAGATGGCTCTACAGTGTCATGAAGGAGCTGCAAAACTTGACCAACAACTTTGCCACATGTGACACAAACTCAGTGCTTCTAGGCACGATGTCCACTCTGCGGAGATTCGGCATCTTGTAGCTTTTTTCCCGCCTGGTTGCTGAGGTACAGCACGTCGCTAGGGCTGTCATCTGCCCAAAACTCCTGGAGCATCAACACCATGCACAGTGACAAGGGCCGCCGAAGTGCCGCCAACCGAAAATGTTCGACAACAGTGCCTTTGCACTGGGTGGCTGGAATCACTGGAACAAGCCCCGGCGCCAACAAACAACAGTAATCATGGAAGTGGCAAGAATGCTGCACAAAGCGCAAGAAGAAGTGTACATGTCAATCACAAATCTCTGAACTCCAGTCGGCAAGTCGATTCGTCCCTCCTTCAGCAGCGGAATTCGCGGCTGGTGGAACTTGCCGACGGTCTTCACGGCAATCACGACGTCTTTCGGCGAAAGGCCTTCACTTCACCATCGGTCTTCCAGTGATCGCCTATGGCTCCCCTTTTACATGTCATTCAGGTCGCTTAACGGGAGAAGGGAACAAGGGTAGTGCTGGGGGAACTAGCATCTGGATGGAATCCAGAGAGCAATGGACAACTGAAGTCAGAAAAAGCCACAACAGAACGTCCTGCAAAAAGCCACTAGGGTTCTGCAGTGTATGTAGGTCAGCAAGCGTCTATGTATGCACAAAGCGATACACAACTGGGTGATTAATCTATAGACGCATAAATGTATGTCTGGACGAATGCAGATCAGGATGTGTGCGCGCCGCTTGCTCTATGAGTCTGCAGAAGTATCCGAGCTCCCCGCCCATTGATGGGCGATAGCTATCCAAGTCTCGTGCCTGTGAGCAAGCTGCAGGCAGAAGAACATCTTCCGGAAAACAGCTGACAACAGGAGCAGTTGCGGTCGGGATGCCTTTGACCTAGAGGTTGCAGCAAGTGCTCGATCTGGGGAGCGCACCCATGTAGCACAGCCAGCGGCTTTGCGCAAGCAGAAAGCATCCTTCCGGTCCTTGAACATACACATCGACATGTACGTCTTAGGAGTATCTTTGCAGCTGAAGCTGATCCCGCAACGTTTGTTTCTGGGCTAAGTCTGCGGCGGTGATGTGCACCGCCAGTTTGCTCAGGCGGTTCTGCACGGTCGAATGTGCAGACGCGACGTAGAAAGCCGAAGTGTCTCCAGTAGCAGTAGCAATTTGTGGTGCTCCACGGCATTACCAGATGCAGCTCAAGTTATGAGAATTCCGCAGACCGGGTCTAGTCAGTCCGGGGCTTCGAACCCCTACTTCTCAATGCAATCCAAGTGAGGTCTCATGCACGAAGCATGTATGAAGCAAGGGGGCGCACCGCCAACTCCCAAATGGGTTCAATTTGTTGGCCACCTCCGATTGGCTTCTCCTGGCAGGAAGCAGTACCGATGGACCGATGGCCCATGGCTCTCGCCGGTGCTCAGGCCTGTAAGCTTAGGGCTTGGCGGGTCCCTGCCATCCCCATGCGAGGGTTAGGGCAATGCCTCAAGAATCTGTGCAAGCCTCGAGGTCTTTCACAAGCTTCCTGAGGAGTGCTTCACCTGAAGAGACTCGTGTCAGGGGATAATCCTTCCATGCGTGCAATCGGCATGGGCCGTGGCTCAGGGCGAAAGCGGAGTGGCCCAACGGATAGGCCTCTGCAAGCAAAGCAAGGCTCGGCTTCGTATTCTTAGAGAACCCAATGCCCCTTAATTGAGCAATATACCGTAAATTATAGGGGCCTTAATATGATGGTTTAAGGTATACTCCTTAATTGAGCTGTATTGGGTTCTCTGGGTTGGCAGCACTCAGCACTTGTCCGCTGAGCATGGCACCGGTTCCTGCTGGTAGTGGTGGACGATGGACACTGAGCAGGGCAGGGCGAATCTTGTGGCAATCCCAGCTGCTGCCGACGTTATGTAAAGCCACACTGTTGCGATCGTATGTACGTGCATATATATATATATATGTATACATACATATACATACACACACACACACATATAAACGCAATCTGCTTGTGCATACTTAACGTAAAGCCTACCAGCTGCTTCAGCATTGACATCGCATCGTGGGCAGCTCTGAGAACATGACTTTGCTCGTCCGTGAGCCCATGGCCCAAGTACCATGGTTCCTGTCGAAGACTGCCGAAGGCAGGAACAGGCGCATCGTTGCCATCATAATTTGTGCCAAAGTTGTTGTTGCTATCAGTATCCGCAGCGACGAGACGTCATTCCACCATCCTAAACCCCTTTAAACCCCTAAACCGCCACCTGTGACGACACCAGCATTTTCGCAAACTACTGCTGCTCCCACCAAGGGCAGATCTGACGGCATCTGTCTGTGCATTCCACCAACCGCACGCCTTTGTGTTCGGCTCCTGCCCTTCTGACACTCCTAAATGCAGAGGCCATAATAACTATAATAAGGGCCATAATACTTATAAGGAGCCCCCAAAGAAGTCTTGATAATTATTCAGGCCCCTGTATTACTTCAGGCTGGTGTTGACTTGTAGGCTCTCGGCAAAGTGCCTTTGCATCGTAGCTTGCCAGAATCGCTTCCAGCCTGCCCGGATCGACCTCAGCTTGGAGACGCAGGTGGCAGGGATCCAGAAAGGGTCTACATGGACATCTGCTCCCGCGTCGCTCTTCGAAGCACAAAGCCAGACCTCTGGATGGGTGCTGCCTGCAGCTGAGGGACCATCGTCGCCGGCTCAGCAAACACAGTCCAGCGCTGACCTTCACCGTGAGCAGCTAATCGTGCAGATGTACAGGACTGAATGCTCAACAGCAAACCCAAGCCGAATCTCTTGGGATAGCTCCCACTTTAAGGCAACTTCGAGCACCAGGCGCCTTTATCAAGTTGAAAGGACACTCATGGCTCTCAATGGTTTTTCGCTTGTGCCCGAACGAAACCCAGCCCAGTGAGATGTAGCTGGGTGTCGCGCTTCCACCGGCTTGCCTTTTTCCTTCCAGCGGGGGTGATCGTTGCAGTTCTCCCGTTAAGCTTAGCTCGAAAAGCATGGATGCACGTCTGACTCCGCAGGCTTCATTCTACCCGGCTTGTCTGTAATATGTTCTGTGACACGATCTGCCATCCGTTTTAACCAGCAACGCTAACTCTCGATACTCTAGAAGCATATGCTGCGAACCGCAAACTGTCCACCTCACTTATCTGGTACAAGCTGTGCGGTCCACAGTCCACAGGATCATAGGTTAGAACAGGCTTGCGGCCGAGGGTCCTCGTCCACTCCCTTTCCGCTTCTGCTCCGACTGCCAGATCCAGGGCCTCCGGATCCAGGGTTCTTTCCCTGATTCCTTCTTTCGGGTTGGGGTCTGTCGGGTTTGGGTTTAGGCTGTAGGGTTTTAGGTGGTTTCGGCGAGACTGCGGCTTCCTCGATTCGTAGCTGCAGCTTGGGCTCCCCGCAGGAAACTCCAGAGGCCCTGATGTCTGAACTCCTTCTCGGCCTCTGCCATGCTGACCTCAAGAAAACTGTATGCTCTCCGGGTTCTCAGCTGCTTTTCCTGAACCCATGCAGAGGCCATGGAGCCTGATGTAGGTCCTACGTCATCCTCATCTTTCGCAATGTGTGTCTGCGTGTGTCTTTCATCGATGTAAATAAATAAATATACATATATATATATGTATATGTATATGTATATGTATATGTATATGTATATGTACACACACACATATATATATATATGTATATACACACATACACATAAGTACATACGTATGTATCCATATGCACGTTTGTAACTCCGTTTACAAGACTTCGTCGTTCTTGCCCCGAAGCTTCACTATGCCGGCCCTCGACAGGCTGCTCTGGCTCTTGAAGAAGGCTCCGAAAATAATATCCCAGACACCAAATCACGACTACTGTTGCAGAAACTACTACGATTTCTACTACTATTACTACTTGCACTACCACTGCGAATTTTTTGGGTTTTTCAGACTCTTCTTGTCTAGGATTCAGGGACCCCAGTTGCAGAAACTCAACGATCAGAAGGCGCAAAGATGCGCACATCCCGAACTATCGGAACCCAGGGTGTAGGGCAGTGGAGGGCTTTGGGTATGAAAGCACAGGCCCAAGAAGAGATCCAAAGCCTCCAAGGCCCAAAAGGCCCGCAGCTCAAGACCCTCAGAAGACTCAAAGAACCCGAAGCTCAAACAGAAAACCCTTGGCAAGGTGCCCAAGCTCCGGGATTCCAGCGACGGAGCTGTGGGGCCAACCCGCCTCAACTACCTCGGGCTCAAGAAGCTCTGGGCCGGTGTCTCCAAATACGATCCGAAACAAACGGAACTACTGCAGCCAAAACATGCTGAAAGCGCCTATACGAAGCCGCCCAGAAATCGCAGTTTCCCCCCCCGGGTCGAAGTCGACTCTGGGGACCATGCTGCTGCCGTCAGCTCCTCTACGGCTCTCTTCTGATGTGGAAGATCCTGGCTTCGCACCTCAGTATATGCTACAAATACGATAATATAACTGTAGCAGACTATGACGGTAATATGTATGGTAAAAAAGACTATCCTGTGGGAGGTACTCTTGGAGTTCCCTCGCACCGCAACATAGGAAGATGTTGCCCATGGCTGCTCGGGTGTGTCGAGTTGATGGGTTAGTGACTTCTTGGAGTATGAAGCATTGAAGCCGTGAATCTGCGTTCACATCGAAGTGTGCAGAGACCGCACCAGCGAACAAGAAAGCCATTACGGATGACGACATCGCTTGACTTTCAGACCAAATTCCTCTCTGCTCACAGGATTCCCAATCTCTCTAGAATGGGCGGAACTCTTTTGACTTCGATTGCCTTCAAATTGCCACCTCAAACATGGTTATGCCGAGTCCTCTCGGAACAGCAGGCGGCACCTGCGAGACTTGGACAAGACATGCACGTGCAAAGCCCCTGGATTCAGTCCTTCTTGGAAGCAAACTGAAAGCGCCGCTGCCCTGCATCACGCTTTGGCAGAGGCTCGGGGATGTTGAGGGCCACAACGATGACGGCAGAATTATCGGCCGTCGTTACATTTGCTGCTGCTTCCAAGACGGCTTTAGCAGCAGCTTCAGGGGACCGTGTCTCCCGCAGGACTTTTCGGGCTGTGATGATGGCTGTCTGGTCGCGCAGACCATCCCAAATACCATCAGTAGCAAGAAGCAAGAACTCCGTAGTGTCTTTGACATTTACGAAAAAGACTTCCGGCGTGCAGATAATGCCCGGAACTTTCTTCCCAGTCTCGCCAACAATATCTCCAAAAGCCCGAGAAATTTGAACTTTTCCATCCACGTATCCGCCCTCGACGCTGACCCCGAGCTCTTTCAAACGTTGCTTTTCCAGCTTGTTCTTCTCCGGGGAATGGTCTGCGGTCGTTGTCGTCACTTTGCCATCTTCACATAGAACTGCTCGACAGTCCCCCACGTTCAGAATAACTAGCTCTTCCGCCTTAAGGAGAGCGACGCATGCCACCGTGCCGGACGATGTGCCGGATGGAAGCACTTTGGCTTCATCTACAAGCTGCATCTTCATCATGTCATCCACTGCCATGAATGCCCTCTTGGCAGCTTCCTCCTTGCCAGATGCTTTCTCGTCTGTTAGGTGATCTTCAAGCTGAGTTGGCAGATTCCCTTTCGCAAGTACAGTTGCCATTTCGCCTCCATGCCCGTCGAAGACTGCGAAGCAGGCATGGCCTGCGACGTTGTCACAGATGGATACGGCGTCCTCCATGCGAAATCGATCGTTCTTCGAGAGAGCATACCCATGTTGCGAGTTGCCTCCTGAGGCGTAGTGGGGGAGCAAGGAAGTGTCTCTTTCCCTCCCAAGACATGGAAATGGCAAGATGTTGCCCATGGCTGCTCGGCTATGTCGTCTTGACAGGTTATTGGAGTATTCGAACCTGTAAAGCTGCGCTCACAACTGGTCGCAGAACCGGCGGAGAGCCCTCTTACAGCAAGGCACAGTCTTTCGCCTCTTAGGGTGCCGACGTGCAGACTGATCTCCAGTGGCACCCTGCTGGCAACCGGCAGCGGAAGCAGCAGCCTGACATCTTAAGTCGAAAAGAAAAGCTGGCCGCAAAAATAGGCGTGGCGTGGTCACACTGAGGCAGCCAGGGAGCAGCAATGAAACAGCCTTCCGATGGCCGCCGCCATGGGCAACCTGAGCGTCGGCATATCATGAACGGGGCTATTCTGGACAACTTACTGGTCAGCCACAATAACGACCATCGCAACCATCATGTTCACCACAAGCAATATCAGCTTCAGTATCTCTATTATCATCATCACCATCGTGGCAATCGGTCGCTTGCTGAATGAACTTCCGGAGGCTTCGCCAAGCTTTAGATTTACATGGGTGACCCTGAACTCGGCGACTTCTTGGTACAACTCAGCGACATGTTCTTGTTGCACCCGAGTCCAATGTGCTCTCCTGGTTACAGATCATAGATTGACTACATGGAACATCTTCCTGATATGCGCTCCTCAATCACAAGTCCCGAGATCTAAAAACAGTGGCAGGTTGACGAATGCTTGTGCGCCACTTAGCAGTGGCACAGGAATCCTCTTCCTCAAGCACATGATCACCCTTTTCTTTGCAGCCTGCACCGCGGATTCTATTTGCTGGATCAATCGTCCCGACTGCTGCAGCCGCTGGAGCTCTTCACATCCACCTTGGGTAGTTGGGATCTCAGGATCTCGGGCTTCTACGGGCAGCTGCTTCTGCCCTCAAAACCCTAGGGTCCTATGCCCTAAGCCTCCAACCCTAAAATCCGGTCGGCAGCTAAAGCAAAGCTACCAGAACCCTAAGAGTGTAGGGCCGTAGTCGACATGCGCAGTTGGGCTCGCAGACTCCAAGGCAACGTCTTCGGGCTTGGGGTTTGGTGTTGAGTGGTTGTTTCCAAGGCTTCTTTCCCCAAGGCCTTAGGGTTGAGGGATCTTGCTTTGGGCTTGAGTTTGGCGCCGGAATCAGATTTCGAAGCCTGTACGTAAGCGTTTAAGTGAGTCCTGAACCGAAAAACAAATGCAAAATCTTACTCATGAAATTTCCATCCTCAAACGGGGTCGTTTACCCAAAGATGATTGCCTGAAGGAAGCCAAAGGCACCAAGGAAGGTGCCACCGACGAAGATCTGCGGGACCTTGGACGCTTGTCAGCTCTCCCAGCAGCTACGGCTGCTGACGCTGCTACTACTACTGCTGCCACCACCATCGCCACCACCGCCACTGCTGCCACTGCCACTACCGCCCGCGGGTACTCTGGTACTGCAGCGGCTGTTAAGGCTCTTGCCCTAGGCAGGTGACTGCTTGCTTCCCAGGTGCCGTGTCCATGCCGGTCATCTTGCTCAGCTCATGCAAGACCTCGAAGGGGGGGTAAGATTTGTGAAGCTGCTAAGGTAGGGCTCCAGGGTTTAGGTTCTGAAGGTGCGGTGATGCTTTGTCATGTATTCCAGAGAGACTTGCTTCGTCGAAATGTGTCTAGGCAGTTCATGGCGGTCACGGAGTCGGGACAGTCTTCTCAACGAAGCACAATCACATGCCCAGGGCTACCACATCCGCGCCACCTCCAGATCATCTGCTCAACACTATAGGGAATCGCACATGTTACTTCTCGTGGCCGCAAGGCAGCAGCCTCATCATCATGTGTGTAGTTCTCCAAAGTAGGGTCCCTTTTTTTTTGCGGTCCCCCAAATGGTACGGCACCCTCATAAATAGGACCCTCAAAGGGGCCCTAATTGAGAGAACTACCCATGTTGCAGTTGCTGTCATGCAGGGGAAGCCCTCAGGCTGAGTGCTGGGCAACGAAGCCAAAGCCTGCAGGAAAGCAATCTGATGCTTCTGATTCTGATGTGTAGCTTGACGACTGCTATCACGTGTCGATGCCATCTTGATCGCTTCATATCGCTCCTGCCGGCAGATTTGGCTGCCAGCCCTAAACCCTAATCGCTAGATATCTCAAACTCTTCTGTCTCGCAGGCCTTCCTTGGTGGTGGACATTCGGCCGCTGCCCTTGTCCTCCCATGCGTCCTCCTGGAAGAAAGAGGAGCCAGAAACCCAGTACGAGACTCATGCAGTCATCTGGGCAGGCTCCTTGAGGAAACAGGACTTGCACATGTTGTGTGGGTAGTTCTTTAAAGCCGGGTCCATTTTTAGGTCCCCAACAAAGTACGGCACCCTTATCATAAGGAGCCGAAAAGGGACCCTAATTTAGAAAACTACCCATGTGCAGCAAGCCACTTTTCCGCGTGCGCACGCGCAGCTGTTCTTCTTTGGCGCGCTCGCCGGGCTGAAGCAGTGAAGTCTCCGCCAAATGTCATTGACATGTGGCCGCGAAGCTCTCGTAGATGACTGCCGCGTCCCCTTAAAATGTGCCACCGCTGGCTAAAGGAAGGGGAGTCAAGCAAAGAAACCTTTAAAACTTGAAGTCCTTCTAAACAGTTGCGTTCACGACTGCCTGTGCATCTACAGCTTGAAAGGCTGGTGCAGCCATGCAAAAGGTTGGTTTGGAATCAGTTCTGGCTGATTCCACGGTGGTGCCGGAGGCGACATCTGTACCGAGATTCCTGAGCTGATGAAGGTGGGCCATCCGAAGTATGCGTACTTGTTGCTACGTGCGAGTTTCGCAAGAACTAAGATTGCATCAGCAGCTCTGGCACGAAACACCTGCCTGCGGAAGTTGTGGAATCGATTTGGGCAGTTTTCTAACTTCGGGTCCCTTCTAGCGTCCTTTCTTTTCCGGGTGTTCTAATTTAGAGAACTACTCATCTGGTGGGGCTGTCAACCGAGAAGAGGGCAGGCTCTCGAAGTCGAGGGGTCACGAGCTCGCTTAAATCTCTACATGGGTAGTTCTCGAAAGAGTCCCCTTTTTAGGAACCCAAAAGTTGGCGGTACCCTTATATAAATAAGACCCTGAAGTTTAAACTTCGAAAAAGGGGGTCTTAATGTAGATAACTTAGATAACTACCCAAATACCTCTATGTACTACACGTTGTGTGATGGTTCGGACTTGCAGAGATATTTGGTCCCAGCGGCGCCGCGACAAGCTCCATGATGCACCCGCCTCCGACGGCAGGGCCACCTGTCGAAGGCTTGGGCTTCGGATCGGGGTGGAATCATCATCCCTAAACTATATTATAGTATATTATAGTATATTATATTCTATTCTATGATATTGTATTATATTATATTATATTATATTATATTATATTATATTATATTATATTATCTTACCTAAACCCTAAACCCTGAACCTTCGTGTCACTACTGGTCGCAGTCGCTTGGAACTCGTGGCTGCGATCTTCCCTGAGAAGCGGCCTGCAGAAGCTGGGCATAGCCAGGGGCGATGCAATCCACAGTTGCACCTTGGTGTCACAGAACCTTGTAGCAGTCGCACAACTTTGAACCCCACAAACCTCAAGATATCTCGAGGCAAGGCACACAGACCTCGAGAGAACTGGAGACTGCTGCTTTCGCAGGTCAGCTCCACATGCATGTAGCCGCGTGAGCGGTTTTCCGCCAAAACGACGAGGCCTTCCTTCGGTGCATTTTCGAGTTTAGGGTCTTAGGATTTAGTAGGGCATGCCTGCATATCGATGGGAAGTGCTACATCCGTGATCCCATGGTTCGGCATCAGAACAAGATGCCTAATGAATACTTGATGCAGCTGCCATGCTACCCGAGCTTCGGAGATCCGGATGTACAGATCAGCGCCGTTCAAAGAGCTCTTATCCGCTGGCTTTCCACTCTTGGCCTCGCAAGTAGCACAGGAGCAACCTCAAGCTACGATTCTCGCGATACCCCAGATGCTCTACCAGCTGCTGCTGGAGAAACCACACTGCGAGTGCTGCCGGGGGCGGGGGGGGGGGGGCATCAGGAAGGTTCAGTGTCGCCGAATCAAATTTCCAGCCGAGTTGCGTATGCCGCCCATGCAAACATCACGGCTTGGCGGTCCAACGAGCGCTCTTCTACCACCACCGGCAGGCTGCTCATCACCGCCACTGCAGCACTTAGGGAAGAACCAGAATTCAAGCACATGGGAACCTTAGCTTTGTGGCATCTGGCTATTTTGCAACCTCCGGAGCGATCTCACCATCCCGACCACTGGATGAAGTGGGCCTCTTGCTCTTGTGAGTTCGAGGCCTTTGCTGCCCCGGGGCTAGGAGGTATTCGTCCTCAGGCCGCAGCCAGCAGTCCTCGGCAAAGACTGACCACAGTGGCAGCAGCAATAGAGGGAACTGAAGTATTCACCAAGCGTCTGTGCCCACGACGCCCCGGTTCTTGAGACCGCTGGCAGCAACAAGGGAAGGGGGATGAGTCTTCCTCGGTATAGAGCACATGCATTCGGTTCAGATGTTGTGCCGCTACCCTTACATTCAAAGCTACGTGCATGGCTGCTTGTTTTGCAACTTCGCAAATCTTGCACGCGGGTTTCGGCTTATAGCGAACAATGTAGCTGTAATGAACGTGGCGGTCTGACTATTCAGTTCGGGGTCGCTCAGACAATCATCTTGCTACCACATTCCTCTCTTCATTGAGCAATTTCTACAGCATCCCCCTAAACCCTAAGCCCTAAACCCTAAACCCACGGAAAAATCACGGAAAAAAAGGAGCTTTCCAAGGAGAGCGAAGCATCATGTTGAGGATCACGAGGCCCATACCTCACGATGCGTTGACTCATGGATGCCCACTCACTGCACTTGAGCTGGCGTCCAAGAGATCTCACCCTAAGCCCTAAACCCCTAAACCCCTAAACCCTAAACCCTAAAGCTCTAAACCCCAAAGCTCTAAACCCTAAAGCCCTAAAGCCTAAAGCCCTAAACCCTAAAGCCCTAAACCCTAAAGCCCGAAACCCCTGAAGCCCTAAAGCCGAGGCACTCGCAAGCTGCTCGAAGAGATGGTTGTAGAAATATCCGCCTCGAGCTCGCTCCTGGGCTTTCCAAGCTCGCTTTTTGGGGCCTTGAGAATTATGGAATAGGGTTTAGGGTTTAGGGTTCAGGGATATTTGGGGCCTTAAGAATATATAATAGGGTTTAGGGTTTAGGGTTCAGGGATATTTGGGGCCTTAAGAATTAGAATAGTATCATGGGGTTATTTCATAGCTTGTAACAGCTAAAGGGGGGGGTACGGGATAAGGTAAGGGTCTCCCTTGAGTCGAGTCGTGAGATCTTGGGGCTTGGGGCTTCTCTTCTCCGTCCTCCGGCTGCGCCAGGCTCACAAGGCATTGCGCAGTGGCACCACAGGCCTCCAAAGCGAGCCCCGAGCGTGGCACCTGAGCCAAGCTCAGGGAGTACCGGGCTCAGGAGGAAGAGCCCGGGAGTTTTCAGTATAACCGTACACCGCAGTATGCCAGCCTCCAGTCCAGTCGAAATCCGACGTCAGTTGAAACGACGTTTTCTTGGGGGTCCAAATTGTTCATGACAGTATATCCATTTTGTGTACAGTACCCACATTAGCCAGTGGGGAGCCTCCTGTGATGGCAGCGGCACCGCCACGCGCGCTTCGCACCACTCCGTGCCATGGATCTGGCAGATGGTGCACCTCAGGGTTCAAATTGCAGAGGGAATGCTTCGGGGCAAGTCTTCAATTTTTAGGGGTCTAAGCTCAGATGAGGCACTGGTCGAAGTAGATGATGAAATCGGGCATCGCCATGAAGAACATGCCAGCATCATCATCGGCCTGTGTGAGGTCGGACTTTCCACGATCCCCTTAGGCAGCAGCCCGGCATGTTTAGGCTGCCCCGTCAGCTTATACCAGCACCCCGCGGAAGCACAATGTTTCACAAAAGTGGTGGAAAACAAAGGCCTTGGATGCCCCGATGCATGGGTAAGGCCTCTGTGAAACCGCACCCACAAAGCCCAAGAGGAATCAGAATGCGAACCCTCCGGCTAACGAACTAATCGTTCGCCGACATGTCGTTCCTCCGACGCCGTAAAATCTCATGCGGCCCATATCTTCAGATTTAACTTGATTCAAAAAAAGTGGATATTGAGGGGCTATGCAAACAAGTTGGCCTGCCTGCCATCGTTTAGCAACAATACGCCCAACACATGTTCGTGTTTCATAGCTCAGAATGGCAATACTGCCAGGCAAGCTGATCGTCGCAGTTGGACGCATCACGCTCTCTACTTATCGCTCTTCTCTCTCTCTGCTTCCATTTCTCCCTCCGTCGCTTCGCTCCACCGCTTACATATGCCCTAAAAACCCTAAAAAAAGGCCCTAAAGCCACAAAGCCCTAAGCCCTCTAAAGCCTAAAGCCTTAAACCCTGATCCCTAAACCCTAAATCCTATAAACCCCTAAACCCCTATAAACCCCTATAAACCCCTATAAGCCCCTATAAACCCCTATAAACCCCCTATAAACCCCCTATAAACCCCTAAACCCCGCCCTGATCCCCCCAAAAATGACGAGGCGCTAAAGCCCTAAACCCTAACCCCTAAAAACCCTTAAAGCCCCTTTAGAGCCCTAAAGCCCTAAGCCCTACACCCCATGACGAGGCGCTGGGTACCGGAGTTTCGAGCGAAGTTCCGGTGTCCAGTTGCCGCTCCGCTGGGACCAGGCCTAGGCCCGGGATTCTTTTTGGGGCCTTGGGGGCTTTGGGGCTTTCGTCTTTTTCTTGTTTTAGAGGTTTAGGGGTTTTAGGGGTTTGAGGGGTTTAGTTTTTTTTGCTTTTTAAAGGGGCTTTGGCGGTTTAGGGGTTTAGGGCTTTAGGGTCTAAGGTTTAGGGACGTTTATGGTTGAAGAAGGGGCGTTGGGGCTTGGAGGCGTGGAGCCTTTGAGCTTCCAAGATTGTTGTTGGCACCTTGGGGTCATGGACAACTGGTCACAAGCCAGTCCAAACCGCAAGAGCGAGTACGTCTACGTGGAACTGTCAACTTTCGATATATGTTTCTGTGAGGATTCTTCTGCTTGGTGCAGTCGTTTTGATGCTTCTCTGCTCTACTTCACAAACCTCCAGGACATTTGTCTCTGGGATTAGAAGATAATCATCGTTCTCTTATACAATCATCTCTGACACACATGCAAAAGCAGCTGCTTAAGGCAACAAATCCCCCAATCGCAATCGTGAGGCCCCCTTCCATGCGCAGCGCGCGTGCGGGTTGCGAATTTGGAGCAGTCGCACCTGGCAGCCAGAGGAGCTGGCGCCTTGGGAGGGCCCTCAGGTCACTTTAAGGATTTATAGGGCTTTCTGAAACCGTGCTTAAACTTAAACCCTCCTCTCTCTGGCACATAAACTGAGGGTCCCTTGTGACCCACGCCTTGTGAGCGTTGCTGTCGGCTGTCGGTAGTAGCTGGCTTGCACCACAGGCTCGGGGCTTGAGCTATGTGGTCTGTGGTCTACGCTTCCGGCGTACGCTATGATTAAGAACGAATCACTACGCACCTGGATGCGATGGCTAAGGGTAGATCTCCAACCCCTGCATCCTCAAGCTGCAAAATCTCGTAGCTGCTCGGCATCCATGCCCTTAACTCCGGACCACCGAAACATCCTCAAGAAACCTACTCCGCTTCCCCCAAAATCGAAAGCGCTCCAAAATCACATCCAAAGGCTGCAGGTGGCCCTCTGAGCCCCGCAGAAGCATCCCTAAAGCCCTAAACCCAAAAGCCCTAAACCCTAAATCCTGTGAATCCTCAGGCGATCACTTCAAAAGCCCCGAGCTTCGGGGCGCCTGACCCTCCGCGGTGGTGACCTCGTGGACTGCCATAAGGGAGTAGGCGTGGTTCGGCGCCAGGCCAACCTCAGACCTCAACAACCGCATAATATAGTAGATTGCATTCTTACATTATTATACTATATCATATTACATTATGCTTTATTTTATTCATAGTATAGTATAGCATAGCATAGCATAGTATTCGTCGCATGGGGTGTTTCCGAAAATGAAGTGTCGCTGCTGGGGCTCAGGGGTCGTGATCTACTGCGGTCCAAGGAATGTATCAACCTAGTGTTTTGATGCAAACAGTCCCTCATCTTCAGAGACTCCCAGGTGCAGGGTTCATGATCAAAAGAACACAACAGTGGCAGCCAAAACAAGGCCAATGACTCAAGATGGTAGTGCCTACCCTGTTGAAGCTGAAGATAAGGGTACTGACAGTGATGGCACTTAAAGCTGATTGCACCGGCAGTCACACTAGTGGCTTTGATCACACCCAGGACAACAACTGCATCAGCAAGACCAGCACCAGCGCAACTCAATACTGAGTACCGACAATTCAGTGGTGACAGTAAGTAAGAGCACTGGAATGCCGTCGTGAGCTTCACCGAGGTGGGAGGGTTGTTGTTGCTGGTTTAAAAACGAGTTCTGGCCTGTTCAGAGCAGTAGGAAAGCAATCATCCAACGTGCTGGTCGTTGTCCCTTTCAACCGTGATTACGGATGTTCAGATGTTTGTTGGCGTCCACCCATGCTTCCGCAGATTCACCCGTCCCGTTGCTTCCCCAACTCCACAGGCTCATCCAGCCATGGGTGCAAGAGCGCACCCACACTTTCGGACATGCATTACTCGTTGACTCCCCTTACCCGAATTTCTCCACCTTTCCCTCTCGCGCCTGAGCTCCTCCCCGCGGCCAGTGGAGCACGTCCTAGGCGCAGTATGCGATTTGGGACTGGGCCCTTGGGCCGAAAGGCGGAGCTCCCTGGTAGATGAAGGCTCAGGGCTGGCGATCCAAGGAAAGGTTGCAAGGGATGCAGACGCACTGTCCGAGATTTAGCTCCATGGCTTCTGAGCCTCACCCAAGTCCGAAAGCTTCGAGCTTAGGGTTCAGTTCTAGAGGAGTGTAATCGGAGAAGCATGCCTCGAAGTTTGAAAGGATCCCGTAACTGTTGCATCCGCTGCGAGGAGAGAGTAATCCCCCCTGGGATCCTGGCCTTGTCCCCAGCCCCAGAGCGCAGATTCGGGTTTCAAATTTCCGAAATGCTCGAACTTTATTGAGTCTGGAGTCAGAAGGAAGCCGGCACTGTAGGACGAACAGAGCGAAGCCCACATCAAGTCAGCATCGAAGTCCTTTCGCCCAAACCTCGTCTCAGATTCTGGAGCGTCCAGGTATCTGTTCCATGCAGGCTTCTTTCCGCCACACTTCACGCTCAGAGCTCTCTACAGTATTTCTCACGGTGACGCTAAATGGCAAGGTCTGATGCCCGCTGTCCGACAGACATGGTAGAAGACGCTAAAATGCCACAAGATGAGGCCACAACCCTGAACAGTAAACCGGTAAACCCCAAAACGATCGAAAGCCTCTCGGCTTCTTTAGCCAAGACGAGAGACGAGATAACCATGCAGGGCCATCCCGTGAGCACCGCCAAAGCTTCGCTGGGCTGACCTCCCCAAGAATGTACAGAATGCACTGGTCTGGTGGCTAGTGCAATCCTGCAGTCCTACGACGATGCCAAGATCTCCGACAGCTACGCGTTCGTGCTCCTTCTGCTGGCCCACCTCCCACCAAGGCTTCGTAGGATCCGCAAGCTTTGGCAAAAGCCTGGCCGCAGGGATTCTTGCGCGACAGCAAGATATGGGGGTTTCCGGAAATAGGGGACCCTAATATAGCACCCTAAAGAGTAGGATCCGTATTAGAAGGACCTCAAAATAAGGTACCCCTTGTTTTCGGAGAAACTCCCACATAACAAACTACGGTGCTAAAGAGCCGCTGGCAGCTCAAAAGGGGCCTTCTCAATGATGCTGGCCCAGAGCTGCAGCCGCAGCGTGGAGCAGTAGGCGAGCTGCTGATGATACCGGCCTCCACATAGGGTTTTAGGGTTTAGGGGTTTGGGGTTGAGGGTTTAGGCCTCCACCCAAGCTAGGGAGCCGGTCATCCACGATGACCTCCCGCCAGAAGCCACCCAAGCAAAGCCGGACCATGTAAATGCCCGCGGGGCTGAGCCTCAGAGGGAGGGAAACGAGCAAAAAATGTTTACATCTCCTATGCGCGGGTTGGATGCCTTGGATGCCCATCCACCCTCATGCCTCGCTTCACCCGAAACCCGCATTCCCAATTCATCGGTCTAAGGCTCCGAAACCAGTTTCAACCCATTTCGTGAAACTCCAACCTATAAAATCATATGGGGAACTCTCTAAATTAGGGCCCCGTTTTCGATCCCCAATAAAGTACGGCACCCTTACAAACTGGCTCCTGAAAGGGACCCTAAATTAGAGAACTACCCTAAACCCTAAACCCTAACTTAGAAAACTACCCATGAGGGCCAAAGGGGATTCCCATCCACTCCCTAAGACAAGGCGCGAACTCTGCTCCGGGAGGAGGGCCCGCAGAAAGCGGCCATCCTGGTTCTTCGGGGCTCTTGTGCTTGGGGTTTGCAGGAGTTTATCACAAGTTATTGTCATGAGTCATTCGACTATATCGCACTAAATTGCGTTGTATTGTATCACAAATATACTCTCGCTCTCTATATATATAGAGATGTATATACTTATGTATACATAATATATTATTATCTTATGCTATACTATACAGGTGTTTTTGGTTTAGGATTCCATGTCATGTGCTGCTTGCTCGTGGGTGAGATACCATCGGCAGCGGGACGAACCGACCAGGGTTTGGAGGGGAAAACGAAGGATTCGGGAGTTTAGGGAGCTGATCGTTGAAGTGCCCAAGAAGCGCCCCTAACTCCCGAAAACCTCACTGTAGCCCCTGAGAATCTTGATCCCTCCAATCTGCGGCTTGCACCCTGGCTCTCTTCTGGCTCTCTTCATGTCTCACATGTCGAAGTCCTGGTACTCAGCCAAAGCTGCCAGCGAGGAGAGGAACCAGCAGTCCTGGGGTTGCTTCGGACGCAAAGGCTAGGCGGCTAGGCCCTACCCATAGGCCCCTAAGTATTTTCTTTTTGGGAACACCATATAGGATTCTAAATATAAACCATAAAAAGGAACTACTTAGGGGCCTATGGGTAGGCTACGCATGGCTACGCGTGAACGCAAGGCTCAGCTAAGGGGCGCCGAGCTCTCCCTGCCGCACATCCTCTGCACGGGGGCGGCCTCGTAGAAGCTGCCAGTCCTCCAAAAAAGGGTTTAGGGTCTGCCCTTTTGTTTCTTTCGGGGCTGGAGGACTTTGAGGAGCACTTGAGGGATCTTGGGGGTTTGTGCGGTGCCTGCTAGCATCATGCTTTGCTCTATTCACAGGGCCTGTCACTGAAACGCGCAGTATCGTTGCCCAATCTATCTGTGTCAAGTCTGCCGAGTCAAGTGCTAGACTTCCCCCCCAGTCCTCATTGGTCGCAAGGGGTCGACCATCGTGGTGCGTAAGTTCCTGCCAGAGTCTCGTGATGGAAGTTAACAATAGAAGGCTAACGGATTCCTGAAGTTGATATCTTTTGGAAAGCATCAGAAACTAAACTAAACGAAAGCCCATCTTTCTTCGGGGGTCAGCTCGCCCTAAGCGAAGCTGGGTCCTGCTTGCACTACAGGCGCTGATTACGCAAGCGGGACCTAAGCCCAAACAGTCATGAAAAGCCAGCCCAGTGTAGGTTCCAAACCTGCGCTGTATCATATTACTTTTATATGCTATACTATACTATACTTTGGTATACTTTGGTATACTGTAGTATACTATAGTATACTATAGTATACTATATATGATAATTCTGTTCTGGTGGATTCGGACTCGATTCTTCTGCGAAACCTTGCCTGGGGCCGTCTCCAGGCGGACACCCGGCCACCCACAACGGGTGGGAAGTCTGGGTCCTGGCTCACGGGTGGTTTTCTATTTTAGGGTCCCTTTTGGGGTTTAGGGCTTAGGGTTTAGCTAAGTTAGGGTCCCTTTTAGGGTCCCTTTTTGTAAGGGGGTGCCGTACTATGTTGGGGATCTCGAAAAAGGGGACCCCCAATTTGGAGAACTACCCTCATGGCTCCGCTGAAAATGCAGCGGTCAGCGCATCATGCGACAGACATCTTTGCAACAATAAGCCTCACTAGATCAGTCCATGATTATGTCAATTTTTCTGTTTCCCTGTTCCATTTGCTTACCTATACTTCTGCCTCTTGGTTTTCTTGCCGTTCCATCTGTTTGAAACGCCGCTGCATTCCTGAGTCCTACATGGTTCCCATACAGGGGGGTCTCCTCGAACTTCCGGCCGTCCAGCTTGCAGCAGAGCTCAAGGGAACGCAGCTCTGCCATGGTCTTGCTGGAGGGCGCTTGTCCGCTGGTCGTGCGCCGGAGGCTCGGACGACGACCCAGCGATGCCTCCTGCAGAAGAGTAGGGCAGCACTAGCAGCAGCAGCAGTAGCAGCAGCACTAGCAGTAGGACAAGGTGAGCAGTAAGAAGAGTAGTCGTCGTCCGCGTGCGCAACTACCATCATGGTCATACTGTCATACTATTTTGTTAAGTAAGTCAGTAAGTCAGTAAGTCTCTGCTCAGGGCACAGGCACAGCAGTTTTCCTCTTGATCTGACCCAGGAGGCAGGGATTGTCCGGCTGGAGGAGCCAGACGAATGTCCCGATGTGTGCCAGTTTGCAGATTGGTCCTCAGCAGCTTCGTCTCATGGTCACAAGCCTAAGGCCTCCAGCCAACAAATTGCCTTGTCTAAACGAACCTGCAAAACAAGACAACCTAGCCGAACATTCCCTCAGTTTCTCTGAGCGACATGCCTACATGTACATGCAGCAGGTGGAAATAGGTGGAGTAATACCAAAATTCAGCTGGGGAGCTGCTTGCGAGTGTCCAGAGCAATTTCGTACTCCGTTCCAGCCCACCGATAACCTTTGCTCAGAGTTTCAGGCCGGGGCCGAGCTCTTGGGTTGGGCTTAAACGGGCTCGGAGGGTCTGAAGAGCCTGGGGCCGAGCTCAAGGAGTGTTGCCTAATGTAGGGGCCTTCATAATTAGAATGGGGTTCTGGGGGTTCCTTATTGTGATTTTAGTAGAAGAAACCCCCAAACCCTATTCTAATTATTAAGGCCCCTATATTACTTCAGAGATCTTGGAGGCCAGGCCTGCAGTGAGGTCTTTGGCCTGGTGTGGAGCTCCAGGAAACGTTCTGTCTTTCGAGCCTAGATTCTCGAACTCAGGGACATGGCGCTCTGAAATGGAGTGCTGCGACTTTGACCTCAGAAGTTTGGGGCCCTCGCAGGAAACTGCGTCTTTCCCGAGCCGCAGCCGAGAGGCGGCAGGAGGTGCGGCCCAGGAGAACAGCCTCCTGGATGGCTTCTCGAGCCTCCGGAACCATTCCAAACATGGTTTCGGGCGAACTTGATCCAATGGCCGAAAGAACCAGATTTCTCGGTCATGCTTGTCAGGGCTTTACAGTCCCGGTTCCTAGTGCTTGTGAAGAAGTTGTGCTGATATCTGCGAGGGCGGGGGATCTCTCTCAGGGATTGGCGCGAGAGCGTTGGGTGCAATGCCGGGGTCGCGCCCCTCATCAACACCCCAAAAACCTCCCCCACCCACAGCAGGCATCGAGTGCTGAGAAAGGAACACCACCCGCCTCCGAGCCCATGTCGATCCAGGTGTTTGAAGCGCCAAAGACTTGCCAGCTTCTGCCGAGGATCCTCGGCTCTTGAAAGCAGCTTGGGCCACGAAAGCTGCAGCGTCCTATTTCGATTCCTCATGTTATCCTACATCAAAGAGCACTACCGCATCTGCCAGATGGGGTGCATCAAATCTGCGAAACCCACCATCCAAGGTGGATGCATCGGTTGTCAAAGTGAGGCAGTCGTGAGAATGCTGATGAGGACTCTGAGGATGCTAACTTTGCTGTGAAGTACTGGTATCAGCGGTAGTGATAGTATGTGGCACTCGAAGTTGCAGTGGTGATGGTCGTGGAAGTAGTGCAAGCATCAGTGATGGTAGAAATGGCCGCTACGCTGTCAAAATGGCAACAATAACAGCAGCGCTGGCAGAAGTAGCCGTAGTAGCCGGACAAAAGAGCAGTCGCTGTTGATAGCCAGGCTGCTCGTCGATCTCTAGGCGGAGCTTGCTGGCATCGCTGGTACTCGTCCGGCGCTTCGGACGCTCAAGTGAACTCGCAGCAGCCTGCTCTGCCTGCACTGGAGACCCCATCTCTGCAACCGAAACAGCGTCGACATAGCACTTCTGGTCCTTGCCAGAAAACCGAAAAAATATTCCGCTCCGACTCTTTTGGCATCTCTCGGCATCCTGCTGGGTGCCAGGAAGGCTGTCAACTCCCATTTGCTTCAAACGTTTTTCTGTTCATCCTTTGTTCCCGCCTGGATGGCCTGCAGAATGGCTTCCTGTACACGTGGGTTTACCAGCAGCTCCTCGGCTCCCAAGGGAGGCCCGGGACCCAGACGCTGCTTCGGCCGGGAGGAGGGCTGGCCCATGGCTGGGAACCCTGAATTTTTCTGAAAAAAAGGGGCTTAGATGTGAGGGTCAGGCTATGGAGGGTTCGGGGTTCCAAAGAGCTGAGCGAGAGTTTAGCTGCGTGGTGCTGGTCTTCATCGGCTTGGAGCATCATGGTTCGTCTTTCTGGCCGGCTGCAAGCCTCTTGCAAGGCTGCGGCAGGAAGCAAAGGTCGCTCTTCCGTAGAAACTTCCTCCACGAGATTCCTGTACGAAAGGCGATCCCAAGACCTCTGCATTGCGAAGGAGGGGAATTCTCGATAGCAGGCGAAATCCATTAGCAACTCCAGAGCACTTAAGTCCAAGGCATGCGGTCCATGGGTGCATGCGCTGCATCTGTATGACTGTATGGGTCCTCGAAAGGCCACGAGCTCATCTGGTCCAGCTCCTGGGGTCCAAAGCACCATGACGCTGGGGCTAGCCCCCATGACATGATCTTTAGAAAAATGCAACACCAGCGACGAAGCTAAAAGCAGAGTCATCCTCGTCCTTCTGTCTCAGAAGGAAAAACACAACGGCCTCTACCACGAAAGTGAAAACCGCGACGAAGCGCCCAAGAAGCCGTAATCGAAACTTGCGCCAAGAGTGTCTTCTTGCACTGGACGGTACAAACATCATGTCGACACCCTTACATAGCACCTGACTTGCTCCGCTCTGTCAACCTGCCGGGGCACTAGCACTCGAACTCCCGGTATGCCAAGGACCTGTATTCTCAGAGAATGGTCAGAAAGCTGAGAGGAACAAAACAAAGCACTGTCACTTGCAACGGCCTCGTGCTAGCTGGCTCATGGTTCAACCAAGAGCTGTTGGAAGACTGCAACAGCACATGCCACATGCCAGGTCAGTCCAGCATAGAGCCACCGCATGCCAAATGCTCGGCCATTCTGTATCCGTTGTCGCGGGTCGAGTGGTTCAGAGTTTCCTTTTGTCGATTCTTTGCCTTCCGCCTAGGGTCGGAAGGGATGCCATGCTGGCAGAACCAAGGATACACCAGGCTTTGTTGGGCACCTTGCGCGCTGCCAGCTTCACTCCGCAAGAATCGGCCGGCTTAACCTCGAAAGTGATACATGTGTGTTTCCGAAACTGAGGTGTCCGACGTAGCGGTCAATGTCATTGCATTGTGATGAGGGTCTTGTTCTTTGCCCATAGCCGTGATGCAATATTGTCCGAGTCGTTTGTTTCGGAAACTCCAATACTCCAACATCTGGAAAGACGGGGTCCCGAAGCGCAACCATGCGCAACCGCAACCAGTGCGCTCTGTTCCACGTCTCCAGCGATCCTATGGTTCTTGATTTAGATCATTTCAACAACGCTTGGGTGAGTCTTGTAAACATGATGTGCTGGGTCCAGCGCCTGCGAATTCTACTGCGCGGAGAAAGTATGCCTTCTTGAAGTGAGTTGTGTGTACTATGTAACTGGTATCTGGACCCGAAAACTAAACAGCCGTGAACCTTGAACAGCCTTTGTTGGAAAATGAGCAGCTTGAAATTGCGCTCTTGAGCGCGTAATTTTCAATAGCTGCTGGGCCGGCTAAGATAAAGCTAATATACTAAGACCTTATGCGCTCACAGATGACATCTCAGCCAAGTCAGCAAGCTCGCTGGGAGCCCGCTGCTGCTTTGCTTCGAACCGCAGATCCCGCAGATGCAACCACACATAGCCCCGCCTTGACCTGGCAGTATCCCTGCAAGGTTTTAGGGCAACGCGTCGAGCCTGGACATAGCCAGACTGTCGGTCGAAGGCCTTCACCCAAATCCTCGGCAATTCCATGCTGCAGTGATCGCCTGCCGCATGTCTCGCAATGGAGGCACGGACCGTTTCCCAGTCGGTTGGCCGGATCAAGCTCCGCAAATCCGGCATCTGGGAGTCTCCTTGGGCAGAGGACGACGAAGACTCTCTGTACTTGAGATGTATCTGGCTGACAGGCTGTTCGCCCCTGTCGCGCACCAGCATCATGAGCTCTTCCAAATTCGAAACTGTCTGCAGTAGCGTTCCACCAGATCGGCTGGAGGTTTGGGATCGGGCCGGTGGCCTCCTCACAACTGACTTGGACAGCAACGCCATTCCTGCCGATTCATGTGCGGCATCAGGAATGGCCTGCGCCTCGACATCGAGTTTGAAGCCAAGGAGGTGGTAGGAGCCGTCGCAGCCAGAAAGATGCTGCAAGGACACGTGATAGACGTCGACCCCAGCTCGTTGTGAATTCGACGTCTGTAAGGACAGTCGCAGACACGGGGCAGGGAGGAGTCGCGCAGGCGAAGAATCAAGATCGAGAGGCTGCGATATGAACTTCTGAAAGCGTTCCAGCTCGTCTGAATCCTGAAGGAGAAGGTCTGGAAAGATCTTATTGTCCAGGCAGTCGCTGCTGGACAAGAGCCGATTGAGGCAGCCAGCGCCTTCTTGTATGCGAAGATTGTCATCCAGCAGCACTTCACCGTCACAGACAGCTCGAAGCATCTGTCGGAAAGCGGAGATCATGGACTCGGCATCCGAGTTCCTGAACTGTGCTGCCAAGCGGTCCCTCAGGGTCTGCTCCAGCACAACGCAGAAGATGATGACGAGAATCGCGAATGCACCATGATCGAAAGCAAACTCCATGACGTGAAACTCTTTGCCATAAAGCATGAATCCATGGCAAATCCGACCAAGCAGCATCAGAAGGTTACATGGAATATGAAATGAACTGTCGACATAGCAAACACAGGCAACGAAGTGATAAACCGAGACGGCCCTCTGGGATACCCCGGCTTCGGGCATCCAAATACTCACAAACATCAAGGCATAGTAGCAAAGGATGAGCTTACGCAGGCCTGACGTCGACAAGACGACAGTTCCTTTGGCTATCAAGGTGTTCATCGTATACGAGAAGGCATACGCGAACAGGAAGAGAGCACACGATTGTCGATCGTGAGTCTGCACGAGAGGACAAGTGATCATCGAAGCAAAATTACCATGCCTCAGGAAGCGGCATGCCAGAACAAAGTTCCTCTCCCTCAGTTGGCGCATCGCGTTGTCCAGGCGTTTCTCCTGAGGGTTAGGAGCCGATCGTTGCTGCCAATATTGCCTCCCCATCGACAGCAATTCTCTCAGATCCTGGCTGCTCGTTGCCCAGTGAATAGTCCCAAGTATGATGAGGAAGCTCATCCACTCGGAAACTTCCATGACTCTGTCTAAAGCCCCTGGAAGGAACCAGCAAGGCCTCCGTGTTTGAACCAAACCGGCTTCAGCTCGAGTTTTGGGCTGCAGGGTTTCGGGGATTCTCAGGAAAGGCTCCGGTAGAAACTTTCCGGGCCTCTGTTAGGAATAGCTGGCAGCTGCCACTGCCCTGCGAGTGCGCAAAGATCAGGACAGACTCCTGGCTTGACTGATTGCAAAACCGCGTGCTCCTGGTGATGCTTGGCGTAAACTGGCTGAGAATTTATGTTTTCACCGGGTCTAGGATTGCTCCCAACAGCCCCTACACCTACAGGCCACAACACCCGATGTTCCTCCATACAGAGAACGGTTCAGACCCTTTGCATGTACAGCTTCCTTCAGATTTTCTCAATCTTCAGCCCAAGTCCCAGCTGCGGAGCTGGACTCAAGACTATCAGCCCTTCCGAAAATTGGCCGTGCCCACGCTCGCACAGAGTCCTCCGCGATGAGCCGTTCCAGCCACGACCTAGTCCCAACTGTGACACAATCAGTTGCATAAAAGCAACCCCGCCGCAATCGCCAACCATCGCATTTGGATGATCGAAATGATGCGTTCTTCCGAAGGCTTTTCGCTAAGGTTTGCTGCCTTCTCTTCGAGTCTCGCTGAAACGTGCGTGCAATGCACATGCGCTGGGTCCGGCTGAACCCCGACTCTCTCCAAGCTCCGAGCCGCAGCGCGCCTTCTTGGCTCGCGCCATGAAGGGGTGCGAATTCAGCGCGAATGACTTCCTCAGCAATCCACATCAGTCGATGACGGGAGAGCTCCGCTGGTCTGGACAGGCTGAGGGCAGCTCCCAAGAACATGGGGGCTTCTCGATCTCTCCTGCAGCGCATAGGACAGCAGCTTTGCCGGACTCCCACCGCTTGAATGCGGCGGATGAGCTTCAAAGCACAAGCCTGCTCTTATGGGTAACTACGGCCCTCGGAATCAAATCTTACCATCCCGGTCCCACCTTGCGCGTTCTTCACGCAGAGATCTGCCTGAGCTCGCCCACCAACACCCGAAGGCGCACCAAATCAGCCAGGCCCTACGCCGTAAACCCTAGGGTTTAGGGTACTAATATAGTACCCGAAGTAGTAGGATCCTTATTATAAGGACCCCAGAATAAGGTACCCTAATTTTCGGAAAGTCCCTTCATTAAACCCTAACATGAGACGAGCCCCGATCTGAACCAAACCTTAAAGGCCTGTATTGCGGATCTCATCCTGGGAGAGCTCTTGCGCAGCTTTCAAGGGCCCAAAGCCGCCTGAAGTCCCAGAAGCGAAAACACATCTTGGAGTTCTCCAAATTAGGATCCCTTTTGAGGTCCCCCAAATAGTAGGGCACCCTTATAGAAAGGGCCCCAAAAGGGACCCTAATTTAGAGAACTACCCACATGTTGGAGTTCAGCTGAAGAGAAATCCACATGAAATGTGACCTGATTCAATGAAAGCAGGTCGTCGTGCCAAATGGCACAGCGGAACAGAACATTAACATGATGTGTCGCATCTCTACCCAGGTCAGAGATGTCATGTATGCAATTGAACAAGTGCAGAAACAACTATAAGTCTATAAGGTGATAACTGCATGCAAACAACGACAACACTAACCTGGGGGGTGAATCAGCGCGCACACACACACACCCATATAGACGAACCAGCACATACAGAGCTGCGCATCTGTCTCCGCATGAATACATGCGCAGGGCGAAGAGGAGATCAACCAAACCAAAGAAACATAGTATTTTGGCGAGAGAGTTAGGAAGAGACCCAACCGACATAGCCGAGTGACAAGGCGGGGAAGCGCCTCCTGATTCTCGATGCGCGCGTAGAAGTCCACAAATCTTGGGCTCTGCTTGCTTGAGGCACTGTGACGTTTTACCGTGTTCAGAACTTTGCTGGGTCAGACTTGGCTGTGTTGGGTTAGGACCGGCCAACAGAGACTCTCGCTGTTTGTGGATGCTCGTGCCAACCAAGTGTTTGACTTCAATAAGCCGCAGAGGTTTGGCCAGGTGCTGACGGTGGTCATGGCTCATACTAATAACAGGAGAAAGCTGAGCACCTCTCACGTACATGTTTCAGGGTTTAGAGACCAAGTTGGATGCAGTTGAAGTTTCATATTGGACGAGCCGTCAAGCTTCAGTATCTGAGTCTTCTCGACTGCTATTCATCCTAGAATCCTAGACTTCCTCGGCAAACTAGCGCGCAGACTGAGACAAAGTGCAAACCGGCACTCCTGAGGACGCGACGGCCGCAACTGCCGCACCGCCTATCTTCCACAGGATTCCAGGACTGAGATGCAGTTCACCCGTGCCGTATATACAGTCGAAACTCAGAAACGAGAGGGATGCCTCCGATTTGTCTAAAGTTGCCTATGACTTCTGGCTTTCTTGTGTTACGGTGAGTCTTGTAGTCTTCCAAGAATAATTCATATACCACTAGAGCACCGACCCCGAAGTATGCGACCATTGTTTGGGACGGCCAGAACATGCTGGGAGATTGTGCTGTCTCTTTGGCTTCGCTTGAGGTCCGGGGCATTACCCTTTGAGCGTGGCAAATGGAGGACCACTTCGAAGCCTATACAATATAATATAATATAATGTAGTATAGTACAATATTTATATTAATATTATTGGGAATATGAAACACAAATACTGCAAAGCATCCTAAATCGCAAACCTCGGAGCCCCCAAGGCCCTGAATCTTAAAGAATCGCTGGCACCCTGGCAAACGAAAACTGTTGTGCTGAAGACTTGAAGCCCGACAGTCCCGTGTGAAAGGGACGTGCCACGCACCACAACCCGAATTAAGAGAACCATCGGCTGAAATTCACACATTTTCCGCAAACAGTTTGCCACGCTTGAGTATATATCTTTTCTTGTGAGAGTGGCTTCGACGGATTTTCACCTGCTCCTGCCCGATGGCCTGCGGCACCTCGTGGTAGGACTTCTGAAGCGCGTCCTGTGCGCGAAGACGGGCCGAGGTACGGTCACACGCAACGAGTGAATCAATCGTACGAGATCAAGCCACCTCATCAGCAAACGCAGGGTGTTCGACAGCACCTCACATCCCTAATTAAACTCTTGGGAAATCATGGTTGCATTGCATGTCGTTCCCTTCGGTCTGGTCCTGAGGCACCACGCGGCCGGTGTGGGTGGCACGAGTGGCGACGCGGGCTTGAACCGTAGTCCAGTTGGCGACCTGACAGCTTGAATGGGCCGCGGCACGGTTGCTAACTTCACACCTCAAGCCCGGTAACTCAGCGTTGCCAGCAATATGCCGGCAGCTTCACATCTGCCAATACCATACAAACGAGAAAACGCTGCAGGAGGTGGCATGTGGAACATGCTCACAAACGCAGGTGCAAACGAGTCAACTCAAGCACCGTGAAACTCGAGAGCGTACCAAAACACAACATGGATCCCAGCCACCGAGGCCCCTGCGACATGGTAGATTGCTATCCTGTACTGCGGATGCTCCTGGCGTGTATGCATTTGCCACGAATAGTTCGGCAGCAAAGCCTGCGGTTTACATGCCCGACAGCTGCATACCTTGTAGACCACTCTGCAGCAGGGGAGACCGGCGAACTATCGCTCCTTTCGGATTCGACGAAACTCAGAGGCATACCTTGGCAAGAAATGGGATGCCATCCCTATGATTCTTTTAGGTTCAGTGCAGTAGCCGTGCCGTCTCGCGGCCTCCCATAAGCCCCCGACCACTCAGCATCGTGAAGGGATCCATCGACCCACACGTGTTTGCATCTTTGGAGTGCTGCCTTCCGCAAGCCCGATCTGCGAAGCGAACTGCCGTTCACTATACTTAATACTTAATGCCTAAACGAAAGCAACTGATTGTATGTACACAGGTGGACATAGACAGAGAGACACCGAGAAGAAAGAGTGAGAACATACCGAAGTATGAGCCGATATGGGGGGAAACACACCCAGATGGATGTGGATGACAGAGACGGATGGAAACACTCTCTGCTGTGATTCCGTGCGGGCATTCATCTGTCTAGCTTCAGTACTCTCGGACCACATCCCAAGGCCAGCAGTCCCGCGGCCTCTTGCGCAATTTCGGCGCAGTAGCCTGCAGCATGCGGGCGGGGTCAGGCGACCGCGATGACGACTAATCCGACAGTAATTGCTGCAGCCATCAATGTCATCTGCCTCCTGCACCCGTTCCTCCTGCTTGTCATAATCAGCATCGATGTCACCGACACTGACTTTATGCCAAACTGTCATCGCACCTTCTTTTCTAGTCACTGCTCTCATGAAGGCCATCACGCTTGGAATGGACATCATGATCAGAGCGACGTCGTTATTGGTGTCATCACCATCGTCTTCAGCAGCTTCAGCAACAGCATCGTCGTCATCATCATCATGTCATCATCTTCATCATGACCATTAAATGTATGACCTTTATCATCACCATCATCACCACCACCATCACCATCATCATCAGGAATCAGAATCATCATCATCACCACCACCATCATTATCATCATCACCACCACCACCACCATCATTATCATTATCACCACCACCATCATCATCATCGCTGTTATCAATTTTCTCATTTTCAGCAAAAGCAACACCTACCACTGGCACCAGCACCACCATTGTTGCCATGAAGATGCGCACGGGTATCACTCTATCAGTATCTTCATCCTCTTCGTCGTACTCGTGATTCTGATAGTCACCGCCACGGTTAGCAGCATCATCACTATGATGCTGACCCGAGTCGTTTCCTGCCTGCTTCGCGGTGTGTAAGTGCGCCGGCCGAAGCCGAATTCCGTGCGACGTAACCTTAGCTTCGGCGCGCTGCTTCAGGTAGCCGAGGACAGTGCATCTACAGACGAGCCTGTGCTTTGCAGCCCTAACATCAGGAGAAGGGATTGCACCAAATGCCGTTGTGTTACCAAAAGTCGAGAGCAACACAAAGGACCTGAAAGCCTCCGCTACATAGGAGCCTTAATACTTAGCTTAGGGTGTTGGAGCACGTTGTACTAGAATTATAATAAGGCACTCCCAAAATATTTAGTATTTAGGCCCCTATACTATTTTGCCAGCCTCGAAAGCGCCAAGCATCAAGGCCCCAAGCTGCCAAGAGACTAGGCCACTCCGGCAGCTGTGTGCGGAAGCGGTCCAGGTCGATCTGTACCTGGGCGCATCTGGTACCCTGTTGGGGCCATCTTAAAAATGATCATTTTTAATCCTTATTAGGCTTATTAGGGCTTTATTATAACAAACATGTAAAATTGTATCCAACAAGAAGGACCCAGGCATACTGAACTGCAGCGGTAGTGCCTTGGACACTGTGTAAACATAGGGCAAGTTCTTCGACTGCCCCATCAAGTTCAATTTTGGTTTTACTCTAGTTTTAATAATGGCGACGAAATCCAGTTTTTCGGCATTTTGATACTTCAGCCTTCCAACCGGCACCACTAAGTGCTGAAAGGGTGAGCATCGTTCGCATCACCTGCTCAGCTCTCAAGAAGCGCCTCCATGGAGTAAGCATCGTGAACATCAACTGCCCTACACCTACATACACAAACACGGACACGGAGACACACACACACACACAGAGACTTTAGCTTGCCTACTTCAGCGCCAACCCTGGTCGGAGAGGTCGGTGGCAAAGTCGGAGCAATCGAGATCTCCAGTATGAGTTGCTTGGGAAGCCCCATACCGGCAGGGCAGCCACGTTTAGTTCACCTTGAGAGCCCTCGGAGAACTGATTTGCAAGCGAGGAGCAAAGATGGGGAGTGCAAAGTAGTCGTTGCGAGACCTTGGCCGAACAAGATGCTGTCTGCGGCCGCCTGCTCAGATATGACATCGAATTCCAAGGCGGGCACAGCCAGCGCACGACGTGGGATTTCCCCGCCCCCATGGCTCCAGCAGTATACCTGGGCGGCTGGTCTCCGGGCTTGCCGACTTCGGGAAAGCTGCACTGGCACGATAAGTTCGACGGAAAGCCACAGCTGTGTCTCTGCAGATATCTGCGGTACCTCTTCAACCCTTCCTGAGCAGACAACATACCTTGTAGGGCCGATTTCACTGCCACGTCGCACGATCCACGGACGCTCGTCGGGCAGCCCACTGGCCAGAACATCTTGCAACAACTCATCCTTCACCGGGGATACAGGTAGTTTGCAAGAGCTGATCTGGGCTATGTGCAGATGTGTCTCGATGATGGGCGCTTTTTCTCCATTCGCCTATGGCTGCATGATACCCATGGCATCCCATGGCCAGCAGCAGCCCCCGGACACATGCTTCCCCTTGCAAAACAAGCGGCACGCATCGAGACAGTGTCCTGCAATCGCTGCCTCCGCTCGGTGTAGTAACCATGGTAGTCCGCGTCCAGTCGATTGCGGATGTCGGCAAAGAGCCCCGAGCTGTTGACCGGCTCAGAGGCCTGGTAGTTCCTAGGCTGTGAGGCTCGGACGCACCAGGCACCAAACACATCCAAACACGACCTTCGTGCCGAGAAAGGATCGTACCACAAACCCTCACCCTGAACCCTAAACCCTGAACCCCAAACCCTAAAGGGAAGGAGCGATTGATGGGGCCTTGACCCTTGCAAGCCGCACCCCTTTGCGCCACATTTCGTGGAACTGCAGCCGTGTGGCTCGCTGCTGGGCTTCTCCCAGTCCTAGGACGCCCCACATGCTTTGGAGGGCAGGCTCCGTCTGAACGAAAGTCATGAATCGGACCCTGATGCCGCAAACCTTGACTTCGGGACTCCTGAGCTCATCATACCGCCGTTGTCAGCAGGATCCATCTGTAGGAATGTCGCGTTCAAACAGAGTGCGAAATGCAGACCACGTCACTCCCTGATGCTACATGGTCAGACCTTCCTAAAAAGCACTTCGATGGCCTACAAGTCCGAACGACCCCCGGAGCCCAGGTTTCACGGTGAGGCTGCGGCATATTCGGGATCCACCTGCCAGAGGTACTGCAGGGGCATGAAAATGCCTCGCCACGTACGAGCACTTCGACAAGTTGGGCTCGTTCTCGGGCTCAGAGTTGCGGAATCACCGTCTCAGGTCGTTTGTTTCGTGGGAGTGCGAGTTAGGCTCAAGGCCAAGCTTCGGACTGCTCGTCCTGCCAAGAATGAGGCATAGAGGCTCAGAAGTGGCGGCTAGCTGTTTGGCAGCCTTGTCAATGTGCAGTCGCACATTCAAGCCTGAAAACCTGACGCCCTAGCAGCTTCTGCCCTGCCCGGAGCCCAAATGGAGACTCCTTCAGTGCCTCACCTTCGCAAGCCCTGCTGAAACTGCACAAAAGCACAGACCGCCAAATCTTCCCCAGAAGCAAAGGCTCCCGGGGTTAAGACAGCCTTCTTCAGATTCGACAACCTCCTTCCTGCAAAGAGAAATGAGTTTGAGGTCGGAGCTGGTAGCGGAGTCCGGGCCCATAGTCCTCCACAAAGTTTGGTGGCACTTTCACGGTCGTAGCTGCTAGCTTGAGGCTACTATGAGGGCTTGACACTTAGGTATAGTGTTTCAGGGGGCGCTGCAAGAAGTAGGGCTCATGGCTGTAGTGGTCTACGACTCAGGTTCCGGCTCATCTGAAGTTGAAGCTCACATGTCCCATGGCTTGGGGTGAAAGCCCGGAGTCCCGGCGAGTGGAGGCTTGGCCTTGAGGGCTCCTGTTCTAAAGCAGCTCGAGGGTTGCAGCTTGGGGGTGGCCATGTCGGAATGCTTCTTGCTGCAACATGCAGGCCGCCACCAAAGTTCAGAGTGTGGCAGAAAGCCACCTGTCGGTTGTAAGAAAAAGGCGTGAAATCAATCTGTGAAACTTAAACCATGACCGGCTCACTCCGAAAGAGCCCCTGCAGCCCCAGCAACACCATGCATTGGTTTTTGCTCCCTCCCATAATACAATGTTGGTGTGATGTCATATAGTATAATATAACATAATATGTTATATTATATTGAAGTTCACAGCCGCTCCTCAAGGACAGAACCTCCCGCCGAAGCTGTGGCGCGGGGCCGAACCCAAGAGGCCTCACGGGCATGACTTCGGGGCTACAGCTCGTCCACCGCTTGGCTTCAGGCTGGCTTAAAGCTTTGTGTGTTGGGGAACCTTTTCCCAAGAAGAACCACTGCTGCAGGACCTTTGTTGTCGGGGGATCGGGATTCTAGAAAGCATTCTGTAGAGGCATTCCCTTAACAGCTCTACGCAAACTTGCCATGTGATAGAAGGGAGCACGCTGGAGCGCTCGATCCATTCACACAACCCTTCAGGCTGCAGTCTTCGTCGGATCTAAGGCTGGGGCGCTCGAAGAGGCAAGGCTCCCCGCAGAGAGCACCAACATCTCTGAAAGCCTCGGGGAAACAAGCCCCCACTGCTCAACGTTCAGGAGCTGAGGGTGAATCGATTCAAGTGGTTTGGGGGAGCTCTTGAACCCAGTTGCTTACTGATGTTCTGAAGTCGACCTGCTTTGAAAGGCTAGAGCTAGAGTGCTGATGTCAATGTCAGCTGTTTCAAACGAGAGACAGCACCTCCACATAAACATTTGCTGCCAAGCCTGCGCCTTGCGTGAAAAGCCAGCAGTTTTCGTACAAGCATCGAAGGAACAATCGACGAGCCCCTGTGGAGCTCAATCTTCCGAAATGCACAACCCACAGGTCCAAATCTTGAACAAAGCCCAAGTGCCTGAACTCCACATCTTCAACCCGAAGCCCCTAGAGCCTAAAACCTAAAACTTTGCAAAAAACCCTCAACGCCCCTACATCCATCGACCTGAAATTGTCAAGCCTAGGACCCCTGCCCTACACCCTCGAAGACACGACCGAATCACCAAATGAAAAATATGAAACGAACCCTAAACCCTAAACACTGCCTAAACACCTAAACCCTAAACCCCTAAACCCTAAACCCCTAAGCCCTATAAACCCAAAACCCGAAGAACGCACCAAAGCCCCAGAGCAGACAGAGCTCGGGGCCTCGGAAGGACGAGGCAAAGTGCCCGGCGCCCAGCAGAGGCCTTCGGCTTCCCCAGGCACCTGCAAGGCTTCGGCTTCGGGGTTTAGGGTTTAGATTCAGGGTTTAGGGTCTAGGGTTATGATTCAGGGTTGAGGGTTTAGGATTATGATTCAGGGTTTAGGGTTTATAGAGTTCAGGGTGTTAAGTTCAACTTCCGAGTTCCAAGGACTCAATGTGAATGCAGCCTCTGAGGAGTTCTAATTACAGGTCGTGTCTTTCGTTGGGCTCACAGCTGCAGGAGTTTGGAGATGTACAGTGTATGGAGTTCAACCATTCTTGTGAATTCAAACTAGCATCCCTGCCCAAGACTGCAGGGCTGGCATCTTCACTGACGGTGAGAGTTTTTCGAAAGTCTGTAAGTCAAGTCATCAGAGACTTTCACATGTCAAGCGCATTTTTCCCACTGCTGCTCGGCGACCTTGCTTCGAAGGCCGCAACTCTCACTTGGTCATGCATTTCCAGCTCTTCACACCGTGTATGAATCGTTGATGCTGTGCTTGCCTTCGTCCTACCTGCTACCTACAACCGAAGCGACGCATGATGGCTGGTCTGTTCGCGCCCCTATCGCCGATTCCACCGATGGCAGTCAGGCAATCTTTTGGAATGTGGATCGGAGTGTAATAACGGTACGTGGGAGAAGCCGGTGTCTAAACTGTTGCTTAATCCCATTGCCTCCATGCATCCTCGACTGCCCTTGGAAACCGATGTCCGTTCTGCACTGTATGTTGCATATGCCCAACTCCTGTCAAGTTGGGGCGGCCAGAACAGGATGTTCTTGGAAGCGGTTCAATATGCTCTCTACGCAGTTTTTTCCTGCAAGGCCGCGGGCCGACTTTCTGAATTTGTCCAAAGATATGTGCCTGAATATTGCCCGCTAGCAGGCAGCATGCATGCAAATTTGTTGCAAAGTGTTCAGGTGACGGCTCGATAGCCATGCGATGAGTGAAGTCAGACTGTCTACATGCTAGCCTCACAAGTCATAGAGTCGTCATTTAGGGGCCTAAATAATTACCTATGCTATTTTGAGGGTTCCTTATTATAATTCTAGTATAATGGGCCCCAAAACCCTATTCTAATTATTAAGGCGCCTATATTAATGTTTCTGGAAGGATCTTGGGACTCAGCAGCCGGCCACCTTACACTTTTGCAGAGCCAACGTGTGGCCGATTCCTCTCGTGGTTCGAATCTGAGTTCGAGCTGGAATTTGATAAAGGGGGCCTTCCAAAATCAAGACAATCATCTTATCTTTAAGGAGAAACTACAGTGAGAGGGATGATGCACAATGACATGCCCCCTGTTCTTTCTGTACCAAGCCGAACAGTGCAAAAAGCCCTCCTACTCAGCAGCAGGGGGAGCAACCAAGGCACGGCAACTGAGATGCAGACTGCAAAGGCACAACAAGGCCAAGCCAAACTATTGAGGCGCTTCTCTTCGGTTGAGTACGAGGTTTCGTATTCTAGACTCTCAGAGGCCGAATGTTTTTGTTTGTCTGGACTTGGGCCTTTCGATTCCAACGAAACGAACATTTCCATGTGTCGGAGATTGGTCCGACAGTTAGCGCGCTTCAACAAAAGCGTAGCCTCTGTACGCTACTTTGGAGTTGTCTAAGGTTTGGAGTCTGATTCGGTCCTTGTCTTCGGGAAACCCCAAGCTGAGCTCCAACAATGCTGCAATTGACATGTGCACGAGCAGCCCTTCGTTGGAGTTCACCCACGGCTCTGCGTCTCTGCAGAAATGGCGACCATGTCTATGTCTCTGCAGAAGCTCCATGACCAAGACCTTTAACTGGATGCAAAGAACTGATTCCGAAATCTGCATGCATCCGTGAACCGCCCAATGCAGCAACTAAAGTCCAAGCTCAAAGAGGTCAGGCTCCGGGGCAATCGACCAGCGAGCTCCTTCAGAGATGCATCAGTGAACTGCTCGTTATACGGAAAGTCCAGGCGCAAAGAGGTCAGGCTCTGGGGCAATCGACCAGCGAGCTCCTTCAGAGATGCATCCGTGAAGAGCCGACTCTGTCGAAAGTTCAAGCTCAAAAAGGTCAGGCTCTGCGGCAATTGAACCGCGAGCTTCTGCAGGGATGCATGCGAGAACTTGATGCTGTTCGAAAAACTCAAGCTCAAAGAGGTCAGGCTATGCGGCATTCGACCAGCAAAGACCTGCGTCGTGCATGGGTCCCGTTTCAGGTGTGCTCTACCGGTGGGTGGTCCGACAAAGCATTGCCTAGCCGCGAAGCATATTGGTATAGACCCCGAGGACTACAGCTTGAACCCACATCATTGCTTGGAACAAACAACTACATACCTGCAAGGTCTCGTCGGTCAGCTGCACGTCCCCCAGCAGATGTATTTTGAGCGTGTTATCCAAGGAGCCCTCCTGGGCATCAGCAAAATCTTCCTGCTTCTTCAAGATATTGAACTCCAGCGCCCGCGCCGTCGGCTTTGCTGCAAACTTGACCACACAGTCGTGAGGCTGTGCTGCCCGCCACAGTTGCCTGCAAAGTGCTATGCCTGCTATGGAAAAGCCCTCCAGCGCTGCTTCCAGCAGAGAGCAGATCTGGATCGGTGAGGTGGTCTCGTCCTGCAGCAGCGCCTGCCAGTCGAGGCTCCCAGCCAAATGCTCAGACTCGAATTGAAACCGCTGCAATTCGTTCTTGTAATTGGCTGCAGGCGCACCGCAGGCTTCCATTGCTTTCAGCAGGACTAGGCCGGCCCGAAGGAAGAGCACCAGAAAGGGCTGGAAGAGTTTGGAGGACTGCTCCCGAAGCCCAGCCAGGCAGGCCTCGTAGACCTTCCGCTTGGCTGTGTGGAGGCGCATGAACCACTCCGGCATTTTCCCGTCCTGCCATGTGGGCAACATGTCCGGGTGCTGAACGACCAGGTCGACCATAGCCTCCAAGTCGAGTGCTCGCTCCCACTCGTTGGCGTGTATGATGTAGGATCGCAGCTCCCGGGCCGTCTCTGCCAGCCCCTCTGCCAGCCGGGCCAGGTCCCGCCGCACCAAGGCCACGTCTACCTGCATCTGCTGCCTCGTCTGTGTGGCCACGGTCAGGAAACTGCCTTGGTTTGACACTGCCCCGGCCAGTGTCCCAACCCAGCTTGTTTGCACAGAGCCGACTAAGGCCAAGGGATTGGCATCTCTCAACATTGTCAAAGCCCGACCTGTCTGGATGTGGCCCTCCGTGGCATCGTGAAGTGTGCTGAGATAGGATTCCGGGTTGCCGGCCATCGAGTGGCTGTAAGGTGTAGGCACCCAAAGGTCGGTCATGGTCTTTCCAAGCCACGTTGCTGGCACGACATGCTTAAAATCGCAGAAGCACCCTACCAGCTCCTTCAAGCGAGGAATCGGGTCCGCCCGGTTTGCGAATCGGGCTGTCACCCTGTCCAAACCCATGTCTGCATAACGTTCTGCTAGCTCCTCACTTCCTAGTGGCGGGCTGCCAAAGGTGACCACCGCCACCACAGGCCGATCGAGAGCGCAGAGTTGCATGGCCGCCAAAGTTGCCAAGGGCGCACCCAAGGAGTGACCTGAAAGATGGATCTCAGAGGGCCGTGGGCAGCGGCTCTCGAGCCATTGCAAAACATCCGCCTGAACTGCCAGGTACGCCTGCTGGAAGCCTTGGTGCACCATGACGGCTCTGGAATCCGTGCCAGGCGCAAGCTCAGGGCTCAAGACCACAGCCTCTGTGTCCAGATCTGCAGAGAGATTTGCATAGTTGCTCACGCCAGTAGAATCAGCGAACACTGTGCCTCGGAAGCCCAGCTCCACAACTCCAGGACTCACAACGCGGCCTATCACTCGCGTGTTCACGACTCGTCGGTCCGCCACGACCTCCCACAGGAGTCCTGCCTCCTCGACATGATTCTGGCGGACGGCATTGTAAGGTGCCCAGGCAAGCCGCCAGTAAGCCTCGAGCTGGCTGCCCCGGAAGGAGCCACTAGCAAGCAACTTCTCTGCTAAAGAAAGACTCCCGGGTTCGCCGTCAGACCGAGCAGGGGGTGGAGCCTCGCTGCATTCCGCAAGGCTTGTCGGACAGCTGGGCCCAAGCATTGGTGCCCTGAGAGCAATGTTGGCCACATTCAATGAAGCTTCACTCCAAGCAGCGTGCTCGTGTTCATCGGAACTTGCTGGACTGTATGCAGGAGGCTCGTTCAGACCATGATCTGAGCTCATATCAGCTGGAACAACCACTCTGCCAGGCGTGCAGGGTGCGGCCAGGCCTCTTTTGCAGCTTCCTCCGCGTTGGCCTGCAGTTGGTCCTGGATTGCTTGAAGTTGGGCATCTCTGCCTGCCAAGTCCTCACGAAGGCGTTGGATCTCAGCCTCTTTGCTCGCCAAGTCTTCGTGGCACCGTCGCAGCGTGTTCTCCTTTGCCTCCAGGCTTGCCTCGAGGCGAGAGAGCTTCTGCAAGATTTCAGGGGACAGCGGCAGGACATTGTGTGTTGTATCCTGACCACTCCCAATTCCTTCCTGGTTCTTCGCCTTGTTCACGAGAAGCTGCAAAGCCATTGTAAACTGCAAAGAACCAGATCGCATGATGTCTTCCGCTGGCAGCTCGGTGAAGCTGAGCTTGTGAAGGCACTCCAGAAAGTCCTGCTCGTCGTCGCTCTCGGCCACAACGGTGTGTGGAGGACCCCGGCTGGCCACAACCACGTACTTCTTGAAGCGCGAACCGGAGCCAGTGAGCATAGCGAAGAGGCCCCAGCCGACATTCCGAAAACCTCGCGGTTGTGATTTACGAAGCTCGGAACAGCTAAACGAGGCAAACTAACCACATGATTGCAGCTCCCTCCTTTGCAAACAACCCAATTAATTCCTTCTGAGCCATCCCTCCTGAAAGCCGAGCGGCCTCGAAAGGCCCCCGTGGCATTCACCGGCAACCATTTTCCATCGTCCTCCCACTCCCGGAAGCTGGCGGTCTCGAGGAAGGGCATCCCCTCAGCTCCAAACCAACAAGAAACGGGCAAGCTATCTGCGGGAGGCTTCGATCGCAACGCAACAGAAGCAACCGACGTTCAAGGACAACAGCGTGCCACAACAATCACGACATGAGTCATGAAAAAATGGTTGCATGTTTAGCATGCGAGCCTCTCCGCATGCTTAGGATGACATGGCGTCTCCTGACATCCAGCGACTTAAGTCTTGTGAGTCTTGTCCATCAACTCAAAATGCAACCCTGCTCGTCACTGCAGCCCCAAAGAACACAACCTTTGCAATCTTGAGGAGCCAATAGAGAGACACGCAACTTCCAGGTTCCGCATGGTCAAACTCTATGCGGCCAAGCGGCGAAGCAGGGAGGGGAGTGCCAGTGCAAGACGTCGGCAAAGAGCTCCAGGCCTCAAGCCTCCTAGGAACTCCTAGGGCTTCCTGGCGGTGTGCCGGAGCCAAAACTCGGCGCACGCCATGACATTCCGTCATGCACATCCGGACGGACACCACAAGGAAATTGAATGAGCATGTAACATGACCGGTTCTGTTCGTGTGTCTGTGCCAGCATGATGCATTTTGCCATCCCATTTTGGCACTTACACTCCTGATAGCCTGCTGCAATCCTGCGGCACCTCTCCGCAGCATGTGGCCCGCGGCTTGCTGTAGCCAGGGCCTCCAAGCAAATGGTGGCAAAGAAGAAACATGGAATGCATGTTATCACAACCTGAACACCCAGGCCCCTGAAGGGAAGAACCTCCGTGCCTCAGTTCTTATATGGACTATGCAGGAAGTGGATGTGGCGACTTGGTTGACACATTGCTCATCTAGAAAGCGTGTCGCAGGGCTTCTGCGGTTGGTAAATCACGCGTCGAAATCGAAATTGAAGTCTTCATTACATATGCACATACCTATATAAGTACAGACATACACATTCGTATTGCCCGTGTCTTTCGCATCCAAGTTCGATGCCCATGCTCCGGTTTTCCGATTCCAAGCTGTAACGGGCCTGTGAGCCACTGGGCTGAACGCAGCAAGTCCTACTCAAAACGTTGTGGGCTAGTCAGCTAGTCCGCACGTGCGGGGCTCACTTGCAAGTGCACATGACACGTCAAGGTCTCTATCGGTTCCGGGTTTGCTAGGCCTGACAGGCATATGATCCAGCAAAACTGGGCAGCTTCCCATAGCGCAGGCAAGTCGCGTGATGCGAGTGCTGACGGAGAAAACGAGCGCCACGAGGGTCAGCTTCGAGGTCTTACCTTCGAAAATGATGGGGCGAACTCTTACTAGTGGGCAAAACCATCAAATTTTGCATTGGAACTGATAGATGAAAGCCTTACCATCTATTCAACTCAATCGCTCTCGGAAATCTCATGCTGAGCACAACAGTCATGGGTGAGTTGTTCCCCGGAGATTCTCCAAATTATACTCACTGGAGATATCGGATATCTACGGATGAAGGTCTTCAGGGGCAACGTTGTTTTATTTTGGGCTGTCGGGTCGCTTCTCCAGTGGTTACATACAGACAGGTACCCTCAGCGAGGGCTCTGCATCCTACGCAACAAGGGATAACTCGGGTGTGACAATGCAAACCGCGATCTCGAAGCCCTCCTCTTTACTCCAGGTAGCTACGAAAACACCTTGCACAGTAGCACAGTGCACAGTGCCCTGAAGGAAGGCACTTGTACCTATCATTATCATTGGTTGTGACTGACGCATCTGATTTGGATAGCGATACTATATCAGTAGTAGTATCAGATACTACTGCTGCTGTTCAGAATATTCCCGACCCTCGAATTGACCCAAAATCCTATGTCCGAAACCAACCCAAAAAATCCCGAACCCTAAACCCTGCTCCGTTTGAGGCCGCCGGCTCATCCGTCGGGCGGTCTGGGGCAGATGTTGCGCCGGAGCCATGGTCTTCTTTCATTGGGGGCTGAGGGCTCTGGGCGTTGTTTCGGGTTTTAGCATGTGGTGCTTCAGGGCTCGTCAGACTTCTTAGGTTTGAAGCTGAGAGGTGCTGCGCAGACCCTCAGCTTCTTAGCAGTCTGGACCTGCCTTGCTTGTCCTTCTGCCGGTCGTCAGCGCTATTGTGGTCACAGTATGATTCGAGGCTGCTCAGAATTCCAGGGCTTTCTCGCAATTTGCTCGTGCATAACTTCCCCGGCCCCGCTGTTCCTCACATGCAGCGCATGCTACGCTTGGAGCAGGAGGCCCGAAGATGTGCGAGGCAGCGGGCAAAGAGAGTGAGCTTCCGATCCGAGGAATTCTTAGAACTGAGCGGAAGCTGGTGGAAGCAATGGAGCCAAACTCACTGCACTGCTCAATCCCCCACTCCAAGCCTGAATCCGACTCTAACGCAGAAGCTTGGGAGAACTCGAAAGGGCTTATGGCTTTCTTATGACGAGCTTGAGAAAGCTGCAAGGGACACTCCACGTCTTAACCGAACCTACCAATACCTACTTTTTATGTAGGGTCCCTAAAAAAAAATCCATGTTAGGGCTAACAGCAAGAACCTCCCAAAATGTAGGTTTTGGTGGGTTTTATAGGGGTCGGGCTTATGGCGCTCGGCCCAAGGGCCCACCTTAAGGGGCACCGCTAAGAGCCAGATAACTATAATAACTCTAAGAACTATAGTAACTATAATAGCTATAATAGCTATAATAACTGTAGTAGCTATAATAACTATAATAATAATAACTATGAAGCTTGAAGGGTAGCAAACAAAATCTCTTGATGCCTCTGATTGCGGGAAGAATTCCACCAGTCCTGAACCGAGATCCCCTAAACCCCTAAACTGTCACCAAGAACCCGACAGCTCCCTAAGCCCTATCTAGAGACCCCAAAGAACCTACCTTTTTAAGGACCTATATAAGAAAATCATAATAAGGAGCCCTAAAAAGGGAGGTTCTTAAGGGTCCAGGTAAACCGTAGAATCCTCTGCCCTAAGAAGTCGGACAAGAGATCGTTACAAAATGGCTGCAAACGCGCACTGAGAGCCCGGGCCCAGCTGCCATGGTCTCCCCGAGGCATCGGCAGAAAGTGGGGTCGTGGTGTAATAGCACCAAAACTCGCGGAGGCTTCTGTGTGCAGAGTGTCTGGTTTGGCTTCTGGCTTTCGTGCTTCCGCCTGGAACAAGCCTCGAAATGAAGCTCGCATGGCATGTGGCAGAGTTCGTGCAATCGTGCGGCATGGAGAGACCCCCACGGCGAACAAGCTATAAACTGCCGGCGGGGCGTGGGAACATGGGAAATCGACAACAAGCCGACGAAGGTGCTTTGCGACAAGCAATAGACCAGCATTGTTAGGTCGGGCTCAGCTTCGGAAGCGGCTTCGGTGTCCAACTTGGCGGATCGGAAACCACTGAGCCGAGCGCACGTCGGATGCATGGGCTCCGTCTTCTACAGAGATTCCACGTCCTCATGCGCCTAGAGCTGCTCCTGGTCGTGCTCTCAAGAAAGAGGAGAAGCGGACAAAAGCTCGGCTCTTTTCCAAGAGCCACACCTGCTGACAGGTTCCCGGAATCAAGGATTCCACACCCTCTCATGGCCACCGCCAAAGGGGGCAGAAGAACACCCTTCTTTTGGGAACCGACGAGTGGTGAAAGGCTCAAGCCCTCAGTCGAATCGAAAGCTTGGCATAATGGGTTTGGTTTTGATTTCCAAGAGCGTTGGGCGGAGCATACCAGGCAGATCCAAGTAAAGCTCTGGAATGATGTTGGGAATTTTGTGCCGAGCTTGGGGCAAGGATCTATCTGCAGTAAAGCATGTGCAAGATGAAGTTTTGGTGTGGCAAGTTTCAACACTTCAGGAGGGCATACTGTTGCATGCCGCATGCAGAACACTGCCAGGCATCAAAGAGAGGGCACTCGCCGCTAGCAGTCACTTCGTATTGTATGGGCCCTGCTTTGATGCTGACTGAATGCCTGCTGCTACTCGCGAACGCATCTGGCGCAATGCTTCCGGAAACCTCAATGATTGCAAGACTCAGGAGGTTTGGCTGCACCTCCAGCTCTGCAGATATTGTAGCTCATACACGTATAAAAGCCTACAAGCTCCAGGGGGTGCATGGTGTTTCGGAGCAAATTGGCACACCATGAGCGCAGCAGCCGACAGATCTGCTGGAAACTAGTGGACAGGCCAGGCAAGCGTACAAGACTCGGCATGAAGCAGTTTCACTGCGATTCACAAGCCTAAGGCCTAAGCGCTTCAACACTCCTGAAACCCTGGACGCTTGCAGAAGCCTGCTCAATGTCACTACTGCATGCCCCCCTGCAGGATGTTCGGCAGAACCTGAGCAAGCGTGATGCCATGCACAGCATGCACACAGCTTTGTGCTATAAGGGCAAAACAGCAAGGCTGCACTCAGACTTGAAGTTGCAAGTTGGACGCCAAAGCTGAGGACTACACCATCTGAAGCAGGTGGTTCCTGGCAAAATTTATTCAAGTCGTATGCACCGAAGCACCCCAGGCTTACACGGAACTAACTCTCTCGCCATTTTTAAGCGCAATAGTCGATGCGGAGTGCTTGGTTTGACTTCGCACTTTGCTGATATTCGAAGCATGCTTCGTTTGCATGAGGCGCATATGAAACAGCAGGATGCCGCACTATAAGTAAGAGCCATGCAAATGCCGTCAATCTTTCTTCCAGCACACATCGCAGTTGCTCGCATCAGTCTGGAAGCAAAACATGCAAGATTCGACGTTAACAAAGTTGCGCCCTCCGCATCGACCGGACCTGACACGACAAGAGATGCACAACTGCAAACCGCGGGTCAAGGCTTGGAGCACTGCGAAGATAGACAATGCAGTTTGATCCCACCCGAAGCTTTCTGATCAATTTGCTGGCGCTGCTTCACTACACTGCTGTTGCCAATCCACTCCCCACTTTGCCACTGCAGCGATATTTTGCAGCAGGTAAAAATTCTGTAGCAAGTACCTGAAGATGAAAGCTATACGGTCTGTCCGGATACCCCAGGCAAATGTGTCATCACGAATTTTACAGGACATTGCAGAAAAAATACGGTATGAGGATGCAGAACTTGCAGACCGACGCGAGCAGCTGAAGTACAGCCAGCGGAGCTGGAAACATGGCAGTGGCAGGTGATCGAGCTACAGTCGAAAAAAAAGCGGCATGGTTGCAACACGCCCTCCAAAGCAACTGTCTCCGGCATACCATAAGAAGCAATATTGCGCACGGTCTTGCCACTTCAGGTTCCTTATTATCATGGATGATGTAAAGATATACCTGGAACTCCGAACAACGCTGACGTGCCCTTATCGTAGCCCTTATAGTAGCTAGGCCTTATAGTAGCCCAGTAGCTCTCATCGTAGGCCATATAGTAGCCCTTATAGTGGCTCGTATAGTAGCCCTTATATACAATCCCGGAGGCCACGGTTCGCCACCAGCTTAGCGAACTTGCCGCTCCAATAGGAGACCATGGCTTCGTAGCCCGCCTGGCCAAGGGCAGAAAGCTTCCGCCTGTTGGGCTTAGGGCTTTAGGGTTCTATAAGGCTTTCGGTGTTTAGGGCTTTATAGGGGTTAGAGCCTTAGGGGTTTAGGGCTTGATAGGGGTTTGGGTTTATAGGGTTTGTTTGCACCCTTGACCCTAAGGTCTGAAACCACGCATTTAGGAAGCCTGAAGCTACTGGAACACCCAGCAGCCAAGCGCCTTATCGTCAGATCCTCGTAGCGCAGCCCGCAAGCGCTACACGGGCAATGACCCTCGCGCCCTTCGGGTTCCCGACTTCCCCTTCCCCCCAAACTCTCACATGCCGTAAAATCCCCCACCTTGTGAAAACTCTGCGACGGAAACTTTCCTTGCACGCCAAACCCCTGTTGGCGCCTGGGCGTGGAGCAGCCTTGACCGTTGCAGGTATTTCACGTCCAAGAACCTCAGTAACTTTGTGAAGTGTCCGGGCTTCCATAGGGCCGCGATACACTATCTGCTGTACTATGCCAAATCCGCTGCTCCGCTGCCATGCCGTCCAAACAAATCGATGAGGAGATGTGGCTTCAGGTCGACGCATCCAAAGGTTGGAGGTAAGCTATACCTAATTCCGGCGCTAGTGCTGCAAGATTGCATTCTCTCCCGGCCCACGCTGAGCCCGGAAGGATCGTAGGCGAATGCCAGATGCTCCGGATAGAGACCAAACTGGCGACAAAGCTGCAACCTGGGTTGGCTTGCTGGCTGCCTTCCTAGACCTTCCATCTGCCCTCTATGAAGACCCTAAGTGTACCATCATTGAGTGATTGTACCCCAGGCCCCTGCAACCACCTCGTACTCGACCCCTACGGAGCCGACTTGTTGATTGGATTTAGTGGCCACAGAGCGCGAAGAAGGTTCTAAGACTTCTAAGAGCATACCAAGCTGCAGAAGCTGGACTTCATCTTCAGATGTTTCCACCATCGGTGGCTCGACATCATTCGCTGCGAAAAGTGGGAAGCCTAGCACAAGAGCAAGCAGCTCTTTTGCAGTGCGACCTAGTCTGCTGTTCTTTAGTTTTCTCATGATGCTCACAGTCATTTTGCTGAGCAAACGTGGTCAGAGCACTTCGGTCGCTGGTGGCATTCTGCTGTGGCAGATGCAGGCAAGAGTCTGTGCTGATGGCTGCCCAGGAATCCAACGTGCCGCCAAACTCGAGGACCTGTCATGATAACTCTATTGCGTGCTCATAGTCGTGATTGTAAAAGCAGAACTCCTCGTGGGCTAAACCCTTTCAGGACCGTGCCGGCAACCCTGCTCCCACTCCAAAGGCAACATCCCCGAACCCAGAGCCACCAAAACTTCACCAGCCTTGATTCCAAGAGGAGCTTTGGGATCCCCCAGATTCTGGGCCCTGCGCACGCCACGACATCATGTTGGAAGTTAGCAGGGAACCGTGTTGTCCCCTGGTTCCGTACCTTAAGGCAAGATAAATCCCAAACAGTAGGATCGGTAGGATCCCTGAATTAATATACGGTGCAGTACTACAATTACTGGTAGTACTAATTGTACTACTGGTGCTGCTGGTACTGCTAGTAACGCTAGTGCTACTATCAAAACTAGAACTAGTATTAGTACTAGTACTACGACGACTACTACTACCATTGGTGCACCAACCTTGCACCTCCCCTTCGCCCCTGGCAAGGCAACACTGCGCGAAACGAGACAGATAGGGAGCGCTGAGATAAGCACGCGTACTCAGCAAGCAAACGAAAGCAAACATAGTTTGGATGACGCAGATACATCACGTATTCATGCCCGCCCCCATTGCCACACCCTGGACAGGCGTGAATGAAAAGCACCACCCCGGCGTCCAGCACTTTAAACTGGTGCAGCCTGAAACCTGCTATCAAACTCAAACTCTCTGTATCGCCCACCCAGGCTCCTCTTCTGCAGGCTGAGAATGGTTCAAGCGATCGTAGGCTGCCTGCACTATCGGGTACATGCTCAGTCTGGTAAGTAACAAGCAGTCTTCTATATGATCCTTTATAGGTTTGAGGATGATGAGGCTGATGAGCATGATACTAATATGAACTTGCATATGTATGTCTGCCATCATGTATATGAGCATTCATACTGATATGACGACATGATGGCAAATTTGGCGATTGAGAGGATGCTGAGCAAGACGATGAACAACATGAGGGTGAATGTGGTGGAGTATATAAGAAGATGAACACCATGATGATTAACCTGGTTACCTTGATGTCGCTACAAGCAGGACTTACATGTTGCGACCTTAGGCGAACACCTCCCGAAACTGCGATTAAGGGCTGTTTGTAAAGGCCGCTAAAACCGGAACGGGTAGCAACATGGTGTTGATTCTGATGGCAATTTACAATGCGGTTTGCAAGTGGACATGCAGTGACTATGCTCCATCCCGAAAACACGCATATAGCATTCCAAATTCCGAGCAGTGTCAACCACGGTGATCTATGCGGATCAGATAGTTCCCTCGTTAAGTTCGCTTGTTCCCATAGAAGAGTCGTAGGATCGCCGTCGTCAGTCAGACCATCGCACCTGCCCAAACCCGCCCTGAATCGCACAACATGTCTGTTTCTCCTGCCTGGAGTGCGCGATTAAGATCCAAAGGCACGGGAGTCGGTGACGATGCCTCACACGGCTGGCACAAGAGGCAACGTAGGATTCAAAGCACTTTGAAAACCTGCCTTGGTGGCGAACAGGCGCAAGCCCTCCTGTCATGCAATATAACACGTATAGTCTAGCCTAGCCTAACTTGCTAAATTTGAGGATCTGCAGAGAGAGCTTGCGGATAAGGCTGGGAAACGAGCCATGCATCACAGCGATGCACCACCTTTCCAAACCCGAGGCCTGCGCAGAGCCAAGCTAAGTTCCACTCCCTGATCTACAGTTTTGGGGGTCTGAGAAGATCATCGCAGTCGCACCCCGAACTTCTCAAGCACCTCAAAAATGGGACATGAGACGTGACTGTACTTTCATGTGCTCTGGATCCTTCACTTCACTCCTGAGGCTGCAGTAAGTTCGGGCTCACACACGAACATCTAGAATCTAGACTCTCCTGGATGGGGTCGTCCGCCGTCTCGTCCATTGTCAGAGGGCGTGACTGGGCCTTCCCAAAGCGTCAGTTTGACTGTCTTCAGCTGATCGTTTGGGACGAAGATCTTCGTGCTGGCTCACATTTTGCAGCATAGCGTGCCCCGACAAGTCCACGAAGCTCGAGCAAGGCTTTCTTCGGAGCTCCAAACCCGAGGCAACTCTACTTTGACATCTTTAACAGTGATTCTCCTCTTACAAGTTGCAAGGATGGATGCGGATCACGCGCAACACTGAATTGGGAGCCTTCCAAACGATCCGGCTCTGATGCCTGGTTCAACTGGATCTGATGCCAGTCAGCAGCTGACAGGATCGGCTTGACTCTGAGCACTTCCGTGAAGAATTGGTAAGCGGCCTGCTCAGGGCCACTCCTAAGGCCGACAACGTTTCCATCTGGTCTAAGCCTAAGCCGCTGAAGATGCATGCGCGAGCTTCCGTAACATTGCAGAGGTCCTGTCCTGTGCCGCTTGCAGCCTTAATTTTTACTTTTTGGCCTTTCTAAGTTCAGCTGCGAAGGGAGGCTACGGGCCTCTGATTCATCGCCCTGGCCGTAATGCTTCTCCAGAGCAGACTCCTGGCGGTAGGCCAGGCTTGCAAGACTCGACGCACAAAAATGGGTAAAAAACTAAACACATGGAGAAGAGCAGCGGCAACTGAAAGCGGGGTAATGATGATGAGGATGAGGATGAGGAGGATGGCGGTGGATTTTCATGATGATGATGATAATGATGGTACTGGTAACGAGGGTGGAGATGATGCCGATGATCTTGATGACGATCTATCATGGTGGTCATGAGTTTGATGATAATACCGATGGTGATTTTGATGATGATGAGCAGGCGGAGGCTGGTGATGGCGATCATGATTGGGAAGAATAATGTGCTGGGGATGATGATGGTGTTGATGACGACGATGATGACGACTGTTCTGCTGCGTGGCAACTTTGATAGTGGTGGTGATGGAGGCTATTGTAGTTGGTATTGTAGTGATCATGGACTATGGCTGTAAGTCTGTTGACATTCACAACTGGCAGAATAAAATCCCAAGGCTACTACTACTGGCGAGAAAGGCCGGGTTTCAACGCACACATACTTTTTAGGGCTTCGGCTTGGTGGGTGTTCATTGTTCAGGGGACGCATTGAAGTTCTTGCCTCTGCCAGGGTCCCTTTCAGCGGGGCGTCCACCGACCAGTAGGCTTCGCTCATCGTGAGAATCCTGCGAGGCAGGGATCGGAATCGTAAAAATGCGAAATAACAATGTACAATAGAATACAAGTCTATGGTTGCAGTATATAAGAACAACATTTATGTGTATAGATCTGCGATTACACATACATATCTATCTATCTATCCATCCATCCGTAGGCCTTAGACACATATCAGCTGCGCTTCGGCCTTGGGATTCTTCTGCTGAAGCTTCGATTGGATGGTGTCGGGAGCAGGGGCTCGATCCATGTAGGCTCTTGGCGGAGAGTGTACAACAGCTCTCCGAGTAGGCCGAAACCACTCCCAAACCCAAACCATCTTCGGGCATGTGGTCTTAAAGCCCCAAAAGAAGCTCAGGGGACCCTGACATCCCTGCCCAATCTGGCATTGAACTCCTAAGCCTCAGCTCAGGATAAACCGGACAGTCCTGCATTGCACATCAAAGCCAGGGATGACGATCATGCGGTGCTGGACGAAATGGTTGAACACTGTGGTCTCCGGACCTAGGGAGTCTCCAGATGTCTCAGCATTTCATGTTTCGTGGCTTTCAAGATAACCGGTAACCCGGACCACTCAAAACACAATCATGGTTGTTAACAACAGCGACTCACTCAAGCACGACCTCTTGCAGCCAAGAGCAGAAAACAATCTGACAAGATACGACAAGCCTCCGCAGCATACAGAGTGCTGTTGAGGAGTTTTCTCATTGAGCACTCGATTTGGGTCTTGTTGCAAGTGGGCTGCGCTTGTTCCCGCCGACTTTTGGCTGGAATCTCACCTCAGCTGTCCAAACTACTGATCATCCAATGAAATTCGGGTTTAAGAGGCAGTGGGGAGTGTTCTCCAAGAAGGCCAAGACACGAAACCACCAATCGGATCCACCTCGCCAACGCAGAGCTTCACCAGCTCCTTGGGGAGTACTCTGTCACGGACCCGCTTCAGAATTCTCACCTACAATCGTTCGTCTATGTTTACACCTTTTGCATAGAGGCTGCCAACATTTGCGCAAACATCTGAAGACGGGAGTGTGTTCCCAGAAGCACCAAGCACTCAAATCCTAAGAGGGATCGATGCTTGTACTACTCTACGACTTGTGGTTGCCCCGACCGTGTCTTACTTATCGTGCCTTGCGCAATGCTCGGTGTCCTGTATGCTCGGTGTCCTGTTTAAATATTGCCTGCCTATTGGCCGCGTTCACCTTCTCCTGGTCTTGCTGCCATTCTATGCCCTCTGAAGCACTCCTACACTATCCCACACACACACCGAGGCTCTTCGTAGCCTAGGCTCTTCGTAGCTTTGTCTAAAGACGCATCGGCTTAGCCGGGCTTAGCCTGAGAGACAGAAAAAGGGAGGCGTCTCATCTTCGGACCCTTCCAGTGCTCCTCCACGACCTTCTTGGCTGCGGGAAAGAGCTGGGAGGCGGCCGTGTGCGCATGGATGGGCACCTTGGGCGCCGAACTTTGAGGTCCAAGTAGACCCAGAATCCAGCAGGGGAGCCAGAGACAGAGAGAGAGAGAGACGAAGGGAAGGGAAGCGAAGGAGGCAGACAACGAGAGAGAAAGGTGTGTGTGTGTGTAGCTTGAAGGGCAGCTCGACTGCTTATCATTTTGAATCTTCTGAAAGGAGGCTCCGAGGAATCTACATGTAATGTGTGGCATGCTTGCCTGTGAAGCACGTCGTCTTGACTCTGAAGAGCTTCTTCGCTTGCACTCGCTGAGGTGGATCTCGAGGTCCAAGGGACCCTAAACATGAAATCGACCGAGGCGCTTTGCCAGCCATGCGCTCTGGTCGAAACGGATGAACCTAAGAGAAAAGATGCTGCTGCCTCACACCGGACCGCAAAAGGTCTCTTGCTGCATTCCGAGCTGCTCGCGAGCCTGAGTGCTGTGACGACGCAGGGAGGATGGGAGATATCCGACGAGCAACTTGGGAAGCAAATCCCTGTCTTCGATGAAAAGGTTGGCAGAGAAATGTCTTCAAGCCGAAAGAAAGTGCTGCCAATCCAATGCCTCTGCCTGTTGTCCACACCCTGCATGCCATAAAACCCTTAAATCCACCAGGGGACAGTCGATGGCCTGGAGAAGAGCCTCACACAACTGTGTGGCGGAATGCTCGGGCTTCTCCTCGGTGACGAGCACTGAACGGCTACGATGCCACACCTGTCTTTGCAACTGCTCCAATGCTCGCGAAGAAACGTAACCGGAGTCTAACTCGGGTCTTGGATTCATCCGTTTGGCGCTGTCCCAAGAGACTGAAGCCGCCGGATTGCCAGGCATCAAAAAAACGTGATTGCAAAGTACGTGCGAAAACCCTTGAACCTATACCCTCGTGGCATCACAGCCAAGCAGCCAAGACCCAGGAGGTGAGAGCTTGCCTGCGATGAAAGGATCAGGAGATCAAGCCGCCAGCATTCTGAACTCTTTTGTTTTCCGATTTGGTGTGTGGCGATGTTGGATGACAAAGGCTGGTTCTGGGCAGCCCATCAGTCGGCAACAGTCTCTACCCTGCATTCCACGTCAGTATCCTTCTTGGCTTCCTGTGCTCATCAGCAGGGCTAACATCAGAAGCACTGGGCTGTGGAGCATCACCAAATCAGCAGCTGGTCTGTGCTTGTCCCAGCGAACGGCGGACATCACTCGCGAGTGCCACAGATAGGTGTGAATCATGAGCATCAGGCGACAGCGCACATCATTGGCTCTTCCCGGCTTGTCAAGGAGCACTGCCACGTGAACAACGTCATGAAATCATCGTGAACGGCACCTGCCCCGCGTTTCACATGGTCGGCACCGGGAGCAAAACAGCAGCAACGGCCGATCACCAGGAGTCGCGAGAGTCAGTAGAACAGCATCTCAAGGCGCCGGCACCGTGGGGCAACGATGAAGGCCAAGCATCATGAGCGTTATAGAGAATCTGCATCTTAACGCACGCCACCGAAGGGCGAACCTCATCCACATTGATTGCGCAACGTCCAGCAGCGCATTGAAGAGCAACCAGCGGCCAGCAAAAGAGCATCTTGGTGTCATGGTGCGTTTCATCAGTATCAGCTGCCCAGCGCTTCGACGATCACAGGCACAGTTCCAGCAAACAGCAACTACGGGAGCACTGAGGAGCAAGCATCATGAGCATCAGCTTCCCAGCATCTTGAGGAACAGCAGCCAACGGCGAGCATCATCAGCATCAGCCGGTGAGCCTTTCAACGATCACGGGCAGAGCGCCAGCATGATGAGCATCAGCGAAACAGCAACTACAGGAGCAGCGAGCGTGAGAGCATCATGAGCATCAGCTGCCCAGCATCTTGAGGAACAACAGCTAAAGGCGAGCATCATCGGCACCAGCCGCTGAACGTTTCAACAATCAAAGGCAGGTGGCCGCATGATGAGCATTAGAGAAACAGCAACTATAAGAGCACCGACGTGCGAGCATCATGCGCATCAATGACACAGCATCCTTGATGAAGAACATCCAAAGTTACAATCTGCTGTTCAACTCTTGAACAAGCAAAAGCATCATCAGCATCAGCTGCTGAGCGCTTCGACGATCACATGCACAGCGAAACAGCAACTACAGGACCACCGACGAGAGAGCGTCATGAGCATCAGCTGGCCAGCATCTTCTGGAACAACAGCCACGGGCGAGCATCATCGGCATCAGCTGCTGAACGTTTCAACGATCACGAGCACAAGGCCAGCGCAATAAGCATCGGTGAATCAGCAAGTAGAGGAGCAGCGAAGGGCGCGCATCATGAGCATCAGCTTCCCAGTATCTTGAGGAGCGAAAGCCAAAGGCGAGCATCATCAGCATCAGCTGCTGAACGTTTCAACGACCACAAGCACAAGGCCAGCGAAGGGGGCGCATCATGAGCATCAGCTGCTCAAGGACGCAACAATCAAAGAAAAAAGGCCAGCACGAGTAGCATCAGCGAAACGCAACTTGTCGAGCACCTGATAAGTTTGTTGCTTGAATCTACACACCCTGCCCAGCAACAGGAGCGAGGTTCACTGAGTTGTTGACACTGCCCGCGCCCCCGGACAATCCTCGAGAAATTGTCTCCGAATTCCATTCGATTGGAATGTATTCGAATCCAAGCGCAAACCAGCCCTAATCACGAAGAGCCCTGCAGTGTCGCTCCTATCATAAACCATAAGTCAAAGTTTGTACGCAGAAGAGTCGTGCCTGACTCCCATCCCAAATCGGCTGTAATGCTCCAAGAGGACCTGCGACAGGACATCTAAAATCAAGCCCTCCGCTCCTTCATGCTTCAAGCACAGAAATGGGGCAGACTTATGGTCCAAAATGGGCAAAAGGCCTTCACCACGAGCTGACACAAGTTCAAGCTTTCTGTGTCAGGGAATGTGGGTCTACGAAATGCCTGTTCCCTGGCGCAACTGCAACAACTCAAAGGCTTTGAACAATCGGTGCTGATCAGCACCCAGCACTGCGAACGCGAAAGACTAAAACTGTCTCGAGAGTTCGTGGCTTCCCATCAAACCGGCACAGCAATTCTCGGTAAAGACACTTACGAACTCTGGCCTGGGCTTACTGTACGTTCCTGTCATGTAGGGCACAATCGCATTGCTCCTGCAACGATCTGTAATGCTGCCGGTGATGATAGTACGATGACGACGCTGACGACGATGATGATGATGACGATGCTGTTGTTGATGGTGATGGAGATGATAGTGAGGAGGCGAGTTGGACGAGCACTAAGGTCCGCACCTTCTATGGGTTTGTGATCTACTACGATTCTGCGCTGTAATTTCGATTACTGAGAATGCTTGCTTGAAAGGTGGGGCAATCCTCATGCAACAAAACAAGCATGTCGCGACACCGCTCGATCCTAAATCCGAAGCTCAAAACTCGAGCACTGAAGACCCGACATTGAGGAGCGGATGAAACACTCCAAAGCAGCCAAAAGCCCCGAACAACAAAAGACCATGCACAAACCCTCCCGATCCCCCAAACCTTTCAGCATCATGACTGCAAAAGCAATCGAAACCAGGTACAACAGCAGCCAGAAACCCACTACGTCAATGATACCCCGACATATGTCAATGATACTTTTTTCACATATATTGGAATACTTATGCGCAACACCCCAACAACCAAACCCCTACCACCAGAAGAAGAAGTTTAACTACTCCCGCTCACAGCGATACGACTCGAAACCGTTCAAACCAAAAGCCTCCAGGTTGCAGCACTTCTGCAGCCTCATGATGTGGGAAGTGATGACATGAGGGAGTACCGAACCAACTGTGGAGCCTAACAGTATTGGATCCTTCTTGCATGGGCCACGAAGTTTAAGGATTACCCTGGTCTGGGGAGTGGGGCATTCAATTAAGCCCCACGATTGCGGACTCATGGGCTCAGGAGGGCTCTTTTGAGTTGAAGCCGTAAGTTTCTCTTCAGCGGGCCAAGGGTGGCGCCTCAAATCCGGGGTCTCGGGATTCAGCTGGTGGGCGTAACAAGTCGAAAGCTTAACCCCTCGAGTGCTACCTGCGCCTGAGTCGACAAGAAACAAACCTACTGCAGATTCAGTGAGCATGGGAACACTACAAGCTCTCAGGGCGATAACAAGCTGAGCCATCAGCAGATCCACGCTGAATGGCTTCCAAACGCAATCCTCCTTCGCCAAGTAGCCTCCAGGGCAATCTTTTGCAACTGCTCACCCCTTGATCTTGCTGCATTCGTTCTTTCTCCACCTATGCCAAGATTCGTAATCGTATCCCGCAAGAACTGAATTCGAAAGGATCATTCATTAAAACCGTAGTACCTAATACCGAAGCATGCCTGGCAGCATCTGCTTCCCCAAAGTGGCAGCCAAAGGGACCACGAAACGAAAAAAACAGGACACTATTCTGTCTAAGTGTCACGGTCCAGTCTAATCTTGTCTCACGATACAGAGCTGCCCCAGAATATGAAACATGGGCGAGACACGAAAGACACCCAGAGGACGAGATGAAAGAACATGGATCCTGATAGCCGCGCGCGGTTCATGGCAGTCTCCAGCTGCGAAAGCACAAACAAAGGAGACAACGGCGGGAAAAAAAACATCAGGAACACACCCTGCAATGGCCCAATTAACTTTGCAGATCATACCAAGCGTTGGAAACATATTGACGGGGAGACATCATGGCAAGAGAAACAAATGAAATACCGAAATGCGTCACAGGGTCAATGTCAACATCGCTAGACTGTTCTCACTTTCAGCGGCGCCTTGCAACACGGAGCTGGACTTCTGTCAAGCATTTTCTGTTTCTGTTTATCGATATGTACCCTGCCAAGTCAAGTCTTCCAGTGCAACACTACCCGCAGGCTCCATAGTAGTTCCTTTTTGTGGTTTACATTTAGGATCCTAGAAGGTAATCCCAAAAAGGAACTACTATGGAGCCTCGTATGGCACACATGACAACAGAAGCGCGGCCTTTGCCAGGGACCAAAAACATTTTTTCACTGCCGGGAACGAAATCACGTTCGTGAAGCAGCCGGTAGAGCTCCTGAGCGTGCCGCATGTAATACGTGGGCCTTGATATTCAGAACATGGTCTTTGGGGGGAGACCACAAAGATACGAGTATTTGGACCATAAGGGAATACTACTGCCTATGGTTCCGGCCCCTCTATATGTTAGATTCTTAGATATCGGTTCATTCGTCCAATCTGCGGTGCAGTAGCAGCAGTAGGTCAGAGGTCCCAATCCGCATGTTGGCAGGATTCGACAGGCACATACACCCAAAATTTCATCCAGTGTCCTCACTCTATAACAGCAGTTTGGTATTCGTGGACAGCTTCAACAAAATAAACCTACTACTCATCCAGATGCTAGATCCCATCCTGTATGAGCAACACAGACATCATGTCATGATTGTCACTAAGGTCCGATTGTTTGCAACTGCCATGAATGAAACCCGTGCGGATCAAAACCTATAGCAAAAGTGCCAGGTGGCACAACCATGAGCATCCGATCACACCGATCACAACATTCAGATCCATTGCAAAGTTCACAAACGTCACACTAGTCATGATGAACATGCTGAGCATCAGCAAGTATACGCAGGCAAAAATCCGTGGCAATCCTAGTGCTGCGGCGAATCACTGTAAGTATGTGTCATCAATCACAGTGCTTCAGATATCTTCAGATGGTCTTGACTGTCATAATGGTGATCGTGCCAGGAAACATCGCTAGATGCAGCTGTGCAACAATAGAAAAACAAGTACCAAAGGCGGCTGTAAGACCATGCGCGACTGACAAAAGTGACCATGTTGACATTCTTCGTAATACTATTGTTGAGAGGACAGCGAAAATCTTGCTCGCACCCACCATGAACCATCATCATCATCATCATCGTCATCGTTATTGCCAACACCGACTTGGCGGACGGTCACGGCGGCAATGTAACAATCACCAACGTCATGACGCCTGTCCTACCAGCACTGGCTCTCTCAGGAAGCTGCGCAAGCAAACACTGCACAACTCAGTCAGTTGGGCTTGATGCTATTGCAGGGCCACAGGAGCCAAACCAGAGTGATGGTGACTCCACGGCATTCATGCTGCACACAGACACATCCACAGTGACCCACTGCGCTCGTGGTTCAAAAATGCACGGGACAGCATTCTACATCCATAGGTGGGAGGCAGGAAGCTTTGGCTAGCTCCGGACTAGAGAAGACTGCAGGGTAGGGAACGGTTTGCGAGCGCCGGAGTCCGGAGTACAAAACAACAAAGTCTGGAGACCTCCATCCTTGACCAATAACCTTAGACATGTCTCTAAACCCTCAACCACAAACCGCGAGTCCAAAACGATCCGTTGACAGGATCTTTCCGAAGCCCTAAACGAACAAAGTAAGCTGCAGCCAGGGTCAGAAACCAGGCCGAGGTCTTCGACCTCCGTCTCCCGGACAAACCTTGGCTCTCCGTCGGGATGTTGCGAGGGGCTTAGGGATTTTGGGGGGGTTGGGGTTCAGGGAACCTGCATATGGGCCGTGCTACGTTTTGAAAGCACATGCTCTCTCCTTGACCATGACGAATAGTCTTTTACTTGCTGTTGTTGTTGTTGCTGGCTGGTTGCATCGAGGGACTTATGGGCTTGGGACTTCGGACGGGGGTCGCTCTCGTACAGCTCTGTAATTGCTGGGGTCACGTCAGTGGGGGTGGTCTCCATTCTAAATGAGGGTCAGTCTTTGGGGGTCTCACCAAACCAAACTCAGATCTCAGATCGCCCTACCCAAAGGCTCATGAGCATAAAACTAGCAACAGAACCGGATAACCACCACGCAGGAACGGCGATCACGGCCACAGACCCCTGGGTTCCCCGAGCGCCAACGCCCAATCCAACCAGCACTAAATCCCAAAAGACTCACAGCCAACACCCCTCGTCCATGTCAGTAAACCCCAGCTAAGGCCTGTTTAGTATACTATTATATTATATTATATTATATTATATTATATTATATTATATTATATTACTATATTATACTATATGATACTATATAGTAAATTACTACATTATACTATATGGTACTATGTTGTACTGTATTATTGGAACCGGTCGAGGCACAAAGAAACCAAAACAACCTGCCACCAAGCCCTCAACGCCACGCTGAGCTCGGGGCCGCAGCGCCTTCATCAAGCTCGCCTTCCAGGAAGCAGTACGATGTAGTAGTAGTAGTAGTAGTAGTAGTAGTAAAGCATATGATAGTATAATATAGTATAGTATTAGTATAGTATAGTATCGTATAGTATAGTGTAGCACAGTATAGTATAGTACAGTAGTAAAACTGATGTACTGTGAAATCCGGCATAATGAAGTATAGTCTAGCATAGCATAGTCTAGTGTAGTATAGTATATAATTGATAGTGTATTGATAGTAAAGTGTAATGAATGTTAATATAGTATAATGAAATATAGTCTAGCATACTATAGTATAGTACAGTGTAGTCTAGTATGGTATAATGAAGTATTATACTAGTATCATGGAATGAAATACAGCATAGTATAATATAGTATGATATAATGTGATATAGTATGATATAGTACAGTACACTACAAAGAGCCAGCTCACATGGGCGGCTCGTAGACGTGTCTTATTGGGGCAGTTCCACTTCCAAACCGCATGCCCTGACTACAAGACTGACTGTGCTGGCTGAACTTGTAAGAAGATTAGGGAGGCCCGAGTCTTGGTGGAGGTACGACTTGACCCGCAACTGCTGAGAGTTGTCAAATTAAAGGAAGTGGACGAGGCTGGGGTCGGGAACTGTCGGAAGGGCGTAGATTCTTGAAGATGCTTGCTGTCGGGTCGTTCATTGCGGACCGAAAGGAGGTAATCATCTGCAGTGTGTTCATGGCAGAAAGACCCAGATGTTCGAGAAGTGATCCAACCGAAGATGCAAGCATGCACCAACGCATACTGCTCTCGACTTCTTGCGAAAGTCCAAAGGCCAACCGCAAGCGGAAAGATCCCTCCTATACTATACTTTCCTGTACTATATTATACTATACTATACTATACTATACTGTACTATACTGTACTATACTATGCTGTCCTGTACTGTTCTGTACTATACTGTACCCCTCCAGGCCTGGTCCATGGTAGCGGACACACCGCACCATTTCAGCAAGGCCAAAACCCGCCTCAGAGGACTTTGGCTTTTGAGAAATGTGAGAAGTCACCGAGGCTGCACATGGTCCGGGGAGATGAGATAGTTTCAGGAGTGAAGTGTAGCAGTGTAAGGGGCAAGATGTTGCAATGAGCTTGATAAAGATAATGGCCATGCCGCCACTGGCATAAGCATAGACCACGCATGGATACTGGCAAGTGAGAGGTCCATGAAAACAGGGGAAACAGTGACACTCTCCGTTGAAAGTCGTGGTCTCAGGGCGAACCTTTGGAAGCGTGATGTCTACAGTACGATTACGAAGAGGATGCCTAGTGACTCCGGGCTTCGCAAGTGGACTTGGAAAGCTGAATACAGTAGCTTTTGCAGCAAATTGCCGTCCAGCAGCGGATCATCCGGGAGGGAATCCATGTAGGGCAGATAGCAGCCAGCAGTACCGTGAAACACCTGCGGAGTTCGTCTGTAAACCCTGAAGCTTGTAAGGCTGAAGACTCTTAAAACAAAACACAGCAAAGCCTGAACTGCTTGCCTGAACTGCTCGCAAGGGGCTGGCAACAAATTAGGGTCTTCTGCCCGCGCGCTGCGAAGATTTGAGGAGCCTTCATCCGTGAGTCCATCATTATCGTCTCGCCGACGATGAGGTCGACATGTCGATAGTAGTTATGAGGATAGCGAATAGCATTGTTGGTGGCACTGTGTGACAGAGAGAACTCGAATTTTTGATGCATGATGCTCCTGCTACGACTATAGCTGTGATTCTGAGCAGCGTGCTGTTTCAGCGCAGCATTTTAGACGTCGGGCCTCTTTGACGAAAAGGTCCTGAAGTACCAGCTGACGCCCCGCATCGTAAGAGGCACTCCTGCAGATGGGTCGTTCTTCAATTCGTCGTCGAAGGTCGGATGTGGCTTCACATGGACTCCATAACACCTGCGATCCCTACTGAAAGCATTCCTAAAATTGCCGCGGTGTGCCTAAACTCTAAACCCACGGAGCCTGGAGCCTTTGGGTAGGGAACCACCAGGCTACAGCCGCCAACAATCCAGCCCCCAAGTCCCTGAGAGCTGAATCAGGAAACACCTCTCTGCGTGTGCATGAAGATCTGCTTCTTTATCAGTTTGTCTAGCTGGGCTGCATCTGTGCGCAGAGATATTGATATGAGCGCATACGTACGCACGCATCCAAATATCTACTCTCTTTCACTGTATGCATGTGCACATCTATAAACACATAGTGAAGCCTGTATCTTTGTTCTGCATGTATAAGCGTCTGTCGCACACGCACACTTGCAGGGAATTACGTCTGTGCGCATACGAAGCTATGGTATATTATGTAGAGACATCTGTAAGCATGGAATGTATTGTCAGGCAACGCAATATAATGCAATGTAATGTGCTGTAACTCATACGACGTCATGCAAATTAACTTAATGCAAAATAATTCAACGTAATAGTCTACGGCACTGTAATGCATGCATGCATGTAGGTAATTGTTTGCATGGGCCTGTCTATCTGCCTGTTAGGTTATCTGCCTATCTATCTGTCTATCTACCTACCTTGCTACCTCTCTGTCCTACTTAGCTGTACACCTATCTAATTATCCATCTGTCTGTCGATCATGTCTATATGCCCATACCAGGACCTAGCTTCCTACGTACATACCTACCTCGCTACCTTCGTCTTTATCTAACTGTCTAGCTGTCGATCTCTCTGGCTCCCCATCTATCTACCTACCTAACGACCGACCTCGGTCTGTCTACCTACCTACCTACCTACCTACCCACCCACCTACCTATCTAGCTACCTATCTATTACCTATCTATCTACCTACCAATCTATATAACTATCATCGTTTTATCTTATCTAGATCCACTATTCAACGATCGTACGGATAACCTTATCTACAGGCCGATGTTGCTGTCTCGCATGCAGATGGATAGACAGGTAAACAGACAAGCCGACAGACAGACGAAGACCGCAAGATAGCTAGCAGCTAGACGAGTACATGTATGTATGTCTGGGGTATCGTTGGCTCCCTAACACTATGCGTACCTGCCGGAAGACTGCGTTTTGCCCCGGGAGAAGTACGGACAGACGGAGCGGGCCAGACACAGAGAAGCAACAGAAGCATGACGACCAAGAGACAACGAGGTAAAGGGACAGAGAAAGACAGAGAAACCAAGAACGACGGCGCCATGCCCACACACGTGCAAAATCTTGAAACACTTCCCCTCCCCCTGCCGCTCCGCACTGCGAGACGCCGCAGGAAGCCTCGACGAAGGCGGGCTGCCTCTGAGAAATGTCCTGGTCAAATTGTCTTGGAAGGTTAAGGTTAGGGAGCAGCCGGGCTTGTTGGTTGCTGAGGGGTGTTGGGGGGGCTTCGGCCCCTCAGTGCAGGATGTAGGTCGATTCAGCTTGGGAGCGCGAGGGTTGGGATTTAAGACGAATCGTGCATCTCGATACCAGATGAGTCAGGGTAGGATTCGAATCTTTTTGCTGTATAGGTAGACTTTGACAGCCTCTGTCGCTCACGCACTACGCAGCTCCACAGTCACAAGTGGGCACCCCGCCTAACATCATCACATCGGCCAGGTATGCCAAGCCGGTCGGCTTGCCTGAAGACTCAGGTATTCGGCACGGAATCAGTCTGTAAGAAGCTGATGCAGCCATGCAGTCATAACCAGACACGAATGCAGTAGCCTGCTGCTGGAATTATGCTACTCATGTACACGGCATAGCAAGAGAAAGTTGGAGCAACACAATACGAGAGAATCAACGACCGCATCAAGGTAATAGACAAGCAGTGGTTGCACCGAGACAGCAGCTTGTTACACCAACAACCTTTTAGCACCAGAGCATATGTAGGTAGAAAAACAATGCAAGATGTGCCAATATGGCTGAAGCAAAACTGTGCGATGCCAACCCTAGAATGACGTAAGGCCCGAATGCCAGAACATACATCAGCAATCGAATCGTGGCGAAACTTCTGCTTTCGTTTTGCTGGGTCACAACGACAATCTCGTAAGGCTCCCATAGCCGGGTGCGATGATGACAGCATAGCCGTGGAGTAGAGTAGTAGGCGACTACATCAATAACATGACAGTGTGGCTTGCAGGTGGATGAGAGACTATTGACTATTCGAACCGGTTGCATGCTGCTCATGTCTTCCGTGCTGGACACTCAAGTCCTACATCGAAAGCCCAAGTACTCCTCAATGCCCGGAGGTGGAATAGTAGCATTCTTAACATGAGGACTCCCCAAATCAGGTACATAAAAGTATAAAAGAAACAAAAACTGAACCCTAAACTCTGAACTAACATAAAACAAAAAAACCTGAACCCTAAACTCTGAACTAATCCAGGATCGGCCTTGCACCTTCCGCCAGAAGCTGCCAGAGGCCAGGAGGTCTCCAAGGCGCAGGAGAGCCTCCACGAAGCCTCTTCGGAAGACAAAGGGTTGTATAATGGTTTAGGGTTTAGGGTTCAGGATTTAGGGTTTAGGGTTTAGGATTCAGGGCTTAGGGTTTAGGGTTTAGGTTTAGGGGTTGCGAAAAGGTTTCAGAAGGCTTGGTAGGCTTATGTAGGGCTTTTGGACGATTTTCTAAGGGTCCAAGTGCCGACTAATCATAAAACCGCTGATGCCCCGACACACACCAATAACTCAGAATCACCCCGAGGACGGGCTTCAACAAAGTAAGCGTGGACTTCCATGATATGATTCCCAGCACGGATGCCCTATACCCTGCTATTCGGCTATACCGACTGTGAAAGGTTGAGGAGAGGGTCTTGGACGGGAGGCCATGGCATGTGGGATTTGGGGCCTGGAGTTTCGGATGTAGCGTGCCTGAGGATCCGGTTTGGAGTGTAGGATGTTGGACCTAAAGTAGGGTCTGGACAAACACAGTTCTTTGCCCTGCAGCGGGAAGTTACAACACCCTCAGGCTTTGCCCTAACCACTAGGGTCAGACCAGGGTCCATTGCAACAAAGCATGCGCCACGCTTCATGCTATATCGTGACGCTGAAACTGAAATCAGCGGCTGCAGCTCTCCCAAATGATGTACTATGTTATAAAATATACCATACTATAATATACCATATAGTATAACATACCCAACTATAACATACTATAAGATGACCTACTATACTATTGTAAAAACCATACTATACTATACTGTACTATACTATGCTATACGATACAATACTGTACTATACTATACTATATTTTACTATACTATACTATACTATACTGTACTATACTATACTATACTATTGTCAGACGAAGCCCTCCGGCTCCTTGCCTTCAGCCAGAGGTGGGCCCCCAGGCACAGGTGTGGCAAACGGATCCATGAGCTGGCAGCCGAACACATTGCGCAGGAAAATCTGGCAGGAGGAGAGGCAAGAGGAGAAGTAGTAGTAGGATTCAGGGTTTAGGGCTGCGCAGGAACATCTGGCAGGAGAAGCAGTATGTAGTGGTGGCAGCAAGGAGGATGGTTTCGGAAGCATTTTGACAAAGCCCCCTAGTCCATTCGTCAAAAAGCGTCGGAGATGAGGCATGCCGGGGACTTGGCTGCAGCGCTATTCGTGCCCGAAGCCTAAAATCGAGTTGAAACCTGACAAAATCCTACCAGCCCAATAAGCAATGTCATGCTAAGGTCCCGGTGGAGGCCAGTCGAGTTGAAATTCCAAACTCCTGAAGCCAGAAGCCTCAACACCCCAAAACCCGAAAACCCCAACTCCAAATCTTAGACCCATTCTGAGCCTTGATTGCTTTGAATTTGACTGGCGGAGGGGCTACCGCACCCGCGGCAAACCTTAAGCCCACAAACTTGCAGCTCAGCAACCTCCCAGCCTAGGTGCCACTCATCTGCCGGGGGATCCATCACGATGCCTCTCACAGAGGGATCCCAAAAAGCTGGGGGCGGGGGGCGTTCCTGTGATGAACTTGGGTGTTCATTCTCGGGGTGGTGATCATAATCACAAGGATCCTATTTAGGAGCTCAGGCTGGCTGGGCTTTTGATTCTTGATTCCAACGAGGCACTTCCGGCTTTGAACGGAAGCTTGGGTAGGTCCTGTTTTGGAGAATCTGAACCCAAGCCCTAAACTCCGAAACCCCCAAGATCTTGACTCCAAACCCTAAACGCCTACACCCCATGAGCCCTGAGCCCCTACAATAGAGCCAGCCAGCCCAATGCCCAGGCTACTGAGTCGAAATCGCAGCACGTATTCTTTCGACTATATTGGAGACTCCAGCGTTGCTATATATTGCCACAGTTTGGACATGCACGATTTAAAATGATTACATGTATGATTGTTACTTGTCTTTCCCTAACCCTCCAGGTACCTACTATATAGGGCCCTAGGGGCTCTAGTACCCTATATAGTAGGTACCCGGGGGTTAGGGTTTTGATGGTTCGGAGCCTAGGCTGGCAGGAGGCGCTGCAGCCCTCTCCACCTCAGTTCCATGGAGCTGGCCCTTCTCTGTCTCTCATATTCCGGAGGGTGGGCTTTAAAGAACTCGTTGATTGCTGTCTGTTTCTGCCGGTGTGCGGTCACTGAACTCCAAGATACATGTCCTTCATCGGCGGAAACGCCTATAATGATGATGTCTCTAGGGTAACGACGACATTTATTGGGATATTAACCGCGAGCCACACGATCCCTGTGACGGATGGCACGAGACGTCGTGCTGATTTGTGTGTGCTTGTGATTGTGTGTACACACACACACAGAGACAGATCTCAAGCCCCCGAAGCTATAAGTCAAATTGAAGGCATTGAGCGCATGAGCTGGAAACAGCTGAAGCACGAAAGGCTGCGGGCTGCGCCCCGGGTCGATCTGCTCGATGCCGGCGATGGTGCAGATGTTGCCTCCGGGGTTCAAGGATCATTACTACAGGGTTTAAATGGTCTTTGCAAGCCCACGCTTTTCGTGGATTCTTCAATCGGCTAAAGCTTGGGAAAGGGCAGTGTGCTACCGCGATCTCTCAACTGAGACGGAGAGCCTTGAACTTCAACCCTGACTCAGCCACCGCTGTATTTCTGACGAAGCCAAGAGGCTGATGATGGAGGTAGGCAGCCTCCTGCAGTGGTTTTGGAAAGGGAGTGCGTTTGGGCGGCGGGCCCTTCCGGATTTCCAGAAGACCCCGAGTGGCGCGCTGCTCATGCAGATGGCGAGACTGCTTTGCACTTCCGAGGCAGGTTGGAGTCAAGCAAAACGGAAGTGCTGGAGTTTGCTGGACTACCAGCTATGCTTCCCCGCTACACTGAGCCTGGGTCCACGTCTAGCAACCGCAAAGCCTGCAAACCCACGAACTCCACACCTGTCATCACAACTCCAACTCCTGAACCCTCAAAGAAAAGCATAAGAAGGAAGCCCCAAAGTAGTATTGGTAACCATTTAGGCCCCTATATTAGCTCCTGTCAATAGGACTGGGAGCTCCAGCTATGCCAAGCCACAGCTCAATGCCCAGGAAGGACCAAAGCCGCAGCTGGGGTGCGGGAAGCATCTGCTGGGAGTCGGAGAGCCTGGGTCTGGGAGCTTCGCTTCGCTGCTTCTCAGACTTATAACCCCAGGAGTTGGCCTTAATTAGCCTTTCAAAACCTAAGCCCTAAACTCGAAAACCCTAAACCCGAAAATCCGGGAGCCTTGCCAAGGAGCCTCAGAGACACCTGCCCTCAACCTGAAAACATCTCCCAAAAGCATCCAAGTAGCAATGCGACGGCCCCACGAAGGCTGCCCCAACCCGGTGACGGCGCAGACCGACCCAGCAGGTAGCTCCGGCGGAGGACCTTTCTCCGACAGGCTTAGGATTTTGGGTGGCTTTCGGGTCGAACAAGGGGCATGAGGGTAAGGGAAGCAACAGCCCCTCAATTCACCATCTCACTTCGCAAAAATTGAGAATTCCCCCACCCTCCCACCGTCAGAAAGAGCAACATCATGTTAGCTTCCCCGTCGAACATGTGTTAGTGAGGTTAATGTCAGTGTAATGTTAACAATCATTTGACTCATTTGCTATGCTTGATACTAGCACGGCTAGTGTTGCTCCTTTATGCTTGTCGAATGTGATTTCGAATGTCGCCAAGCTGCTGATTGTTGTCTCTAAGAGCACGATTTCGGAAAACTACTGTGGGCCTTTCAGTTCTCTTTTCCACTGAAGACATTTCCCGTGCTTTTCGCCTGGCCGGATCTCTTCAAACAGTAATGATATCCGATGAAACATGGGGGGTTTCTGAAAAGTAGGGTCCCGTATTCAGGGTTTTACGATTGTCTGTTTGGGCCCCTTGAAATGTTGAAACCCCTCCAGTATTCAAAAAAAAAACCTCAAACCCTAAGCCCTCAACACCGTAACCCGAAACCCCCATACTTGGTAGCAACTCCCAAATGCCGTCTCCCTGAGCACCGCACAGCCATAGCACACCAGTAGGTCTTGGCATCGAACCCTGCCTGTCAGCTGCGCTTGAGAAAGGGTTCAGGAAGGCCAAGATATCAAAGCAATCGTAAGTCTGATCTAAGTACAATAACTACAGAGTAGTGAGTAGTTACATAATGCTGATGCAGTAATTTAACAGATTGCTATTGGTGTATTGACTTTGTAGTTACTAAGGTGGTGACTATACAGTACTTATAAACACGGATGAGGCCGGAGCACTCCAGTCGAAGCATCGTCTTCAGTCTCAGGCACTCTATTTCTCGCACTGCTGGGTTTGCTTCTGTCACGAACCTAGGAAACTAATCTAGGGTGTCCTAAAACTCGAACGAACTACCGCTTCTGCTTACGTTGGAGATCCTCGGCGTCGCGTGCCTGCGACTCTGCACCCACCTTCCCCACAGACAGAAGCTTGCGGAACGCCACGGCCTGCGGCTCGAGATGGAATGAAGTTCAGGTTGAACAGCGACGGTACTGCAACGAGCACATGATGTCATGCTTGTAGCCCCTATTTTGGCGATCAGGGTAGGCAGTGAATGCAGCTGCAAGCGGAGGCGATGTTTAGTTGAAGCTCAATGACCAAATCTTGGGTACCGAGACGCGCGCAAGCCAACTCCCGCCCCCTGCTTCATCATGCAGGCCGACGATCAACATCTCTTCAGAGGAGAAGAAGTCTTGTGGGCAATGGAGTTCGGTATAACAATTTTGTTGTCCGAAATCTGGAGCAGGTGTGCTCAAAGTGGCTTTGGGGCTTGGTTGTGCATGTTGGTGCTTTTGGCAAGCGAAGATCGTTTAGGCTGCCACGCGGCACAAGAAATAGATGGATCCCAGAATTACACAAACATCAAAGTATCGCGCAGCACGATCCTCCTTTAGGGGTCTCGGCTCACGATTTGAGAAAAAAAGGGCCCCCGCTTGAGGCCTCGAGCTCCTCTTCGCTTGCCACCTGAAGACCTCAGGGAGACGTAGCGGCGTAGAATCGAATGCGTAGACAGGTTTCAACCACAACAATTCCAGTTCTAATGATTCTATTGGCATCAACAGCGATCGTAAAGTCTCGAGAAGAGCGGTAACAACAACAGATGGTGCGGCGAAGGAAGTTTCTGGAGGAGGAAGCGGAGGAGGAGGAGGGCTGCTGAGGAAAGCGAACATCGGTGCCGGTCCCTGCCACCACTACAATGACGACGAACACCAACCCTCAGCTTAGCATCGCCGGGCCCGGGCTACAACAACGACGACGATGATCAGGACCACCAAGAGCACTACCGCCATAGCTACAGCTACCATCATCACGACCACCATCTAAGATACCGTCGCCGACCTGTGATGAGCATCTTCTGCCATCTTTCTTTCAGTGAGTGCGTTTGCTACTGTTTCTCACTCACTCTTCTTTGCCGAACCTTGCTCAATTCAAGAGCACTGAGCTCACCACCATAACTAGTCTCTCTTTCTACATATTTTCTATGGACAGATAGATGACTCATTGATGTAGCATCATTGGCCCAAGGCACCGAGCAGCTGGAAGAGCTTTGCGCCCCTCGAGGCGATCTCCAACGATGGTTCCACACATCGCAGCAGGTGCAACTGCCATCCTGTGGCACGGTAGAACTCCGGGAAGGCTTCCAGGAGCGCGGTAAGGGGTCTACTTGAAGGTTTGCGAGTTGCCGGTTCTGCCTTTTCGGGTGAACCCAGGGCCATTGCTGTGCTCTGTCTAGTGTACGAATGACCGGTAGGCAGAATGCGGAAATCCACCCAAGTGATTGTGTGAGAAATTATGCGGGTGGCGCAGGAACCGCTCGGGGCACGTCGTGACCACAGGATTTAAGAGAGCTCTACGCAGATAGCACAATGTCCGCGACAAGCGCGGTACTAGGAGCTAACCAGAGCACACCGGGCACGCGACTCGCTTTTCGAGCAAATCTTCAAGCTTACAGTTGCCCTGCATGCTGCCATAGTGTCTGTGTGTATATACAAATACATATACATACATACATACATACATACATACATACATACATACATATATATATATACACACGTATGCAACCCCCCACGGGTCCATATATATTATGTATATATATACATATATATATATGTATGTATGTATGTATATATATATACACACACAAATAGATATAGATAGACATACATACACACATACACACACGAGTATTGTGTATATACACACATAGATGTGTATATACAGAAGCGTAATCCTGGCATGCAGAGCGTACATTTAGAGACTTCAACCCTCCCTCATCTGCACCCAAACCGCTTGAGCTGAAGGTGCCCCCTAGCTCCATATCCCAAGCTCCCGATGCCCCATCTCTTAGCCAGCCTTTGGGCACTGCACTGCAGGGAGCGGTGTGAAGATTCGTGCAGGTTGACCTGATTTGCCACAAAGGCCGATGCTGCGCACCCTGGGTCTGTTGACCAGCATGTCCGTCAAGCTCGACCAAGTTCAGCCGAAAGGATCTTAGGACATTCATTTTCAATATCCAAGACTGTGCAGACTGTGGACCTCTCTGTATACAAGGAAGGGAACAGCCACTCCAGGAATGAAGCACTTGGGCCTTTACTTCACTTCCATGGCAACCGACTATGCTTGCACTGGATTCCGGCAATTTTACGGACCAAGTTCGTGGCAGCTCCACTTCGTTGCAAAGTGTTGCCGTCAAGGATTTGCTTCGGGCGCTGGTAACCTTCCATCCACTGGAGCAAAGAACTTATAGACCGAGGCAGATTTGGAGGAATTGATGCTCTGAAAAAGAAAGTTCTCATCAACGCTGGCGGAACAACAACCGTTGTCGGACGTTGTCCTTCGTGACCCAACACCATGTACCCAGAATGCGTGAAACCTCAACGGTCAGTTTGATCTTTGGTTGGCTTCTTGCAATTGCACATGGCTGCCTCAAACCCGGCTACCTAGCTGAGAACCAAAGAAGAGGCTGTGCGTCTATGATGACTTAAATTAAAATCAAGCTGCAGCTGCCCGTCGTCGGTCAAGCAACAATCGAAATCTGCACCGCATGAAGCATTGTTGTTCTTTATGTCGACGTGACTGCGAAGACCTCTCGTTCCTCAACCGAGAACGGCAAAAGCCCAGGGCCTGGATTGCACGTTTGCCGTGTTTCGTGATCTCGAAGCCCCCTCTTCCGAGGGCGGCGCCGGAAAAATATGCAGACTCTGCACTTGTGGCAGGCGGGCAGGGTCCTGCCAGGATGAGTTCTGCCGGGCTTTTGTCGCATGTCACTTCAGGGCAGGACGTCCAGACTCTAGACTCTATACCGGGAAAAGGCGATGGCGCAAGCGGTATTCGTTGACCCGAAAGCTCATGCTTGTCAAGACTCTGCCCTTCATTGCTTCCAGAACTGCAGATGCCGTCCAAATGAACCCTGTCTTAACCAGTCTAGGTGCCTTTGGCAGTGCATGCCGATTCCAATGTGAAGCTTGATTGATGCACTCAAACAGACCCGAGTGGAGCTTTGCTGGTGATCCGTCATGCGACCAGCACGCAACATGATCCGAGTATGTTGCACTTTTTCTTGGAACCTTGGTCCGCCCACAGCGGTCGTCTAAAGGCAGTCACTTCTTGGGACAGCATCGCATTGGCAAACATCCTGAATAAAATCCAGCCCGTCTCCGAGACGGTCTTGTCGCTCTCTCTTGACTGAAGCCTTGCGCGCGTTTGTCCTGTCATTACGGCGAGCTAGCAAACTCAGGAACGGCACAATTCCTCCCACTTCTTCTTCAGCGACTCCTTGCTCTTCCCAAGTTTCTTTGCGATGACCTCCCAACTGGCTTTGCGCGTGCGCGATTTCATGTCTTTCAATATCATGACATTGGATTCTGTCCACTGCTCCTTCGCTTCGATGGCGGGCATGCTCAAGAAACGACGGAGACCAGTCGCGGGCTGTCCCTGCCTGGCACCGAATGCGGCCTCAGGCTGCGCTGCAGCTTGCCCGGGCCCCTCGTGTTTGCACTTCCGCGGGCCTGCTGGTGGGGTGTGCCGGCCAAGTTCGTCTTCCACCTTTCTCCCTTGAACAAGCAGGTTTGCGAGATACTCACACTCCTGATCGATCTTCGAGTCGAAATCCGTATCCGATGCCGGCAGCGGAAATCCTAGCTTCTGCAAGAAGGCTCGGACCACATCCTGATCGTGGCGTTTATTCCACTGGTTTAGGGTATCACGAGTCAGAGTCTAAGCTTCGTGGGACGTGTCATTCGGATAGCCACAGGTCCTGTCACAAGCCTGGTGAAATTCAACGCACATATACACACTCTCTCTGCCGACAACCCTGAGTGTCCTCCAGAATGTTGTCAACCAGTGACTGGAACAAGTCTGTAAAGGCGGCTGAGCGCCTGCAACAAGAAAGATGCCGCGACTCGATGCTGCCTCCCCTCGCAGCTGATATGCCTATGGAGACACTTTGATAGAAGGAGGCTCAGCATGCTTCTGATTTTCAGAGGCCCTGGTCCGATCCTAGTTCCCCGCCTGTCCACCGCCCGCCAAAGGTCTTGGAGCCAGTGTCCATTCGCCCACGATATGCATGCAACCAGCTCCTGCATTGCAACATGCGCACGAACAGGCTCAGCTTAGAAGGAAGAGCGGGCTTGAACTTCGACCAGTGCGAGATGGTCTGGAAAGCGATACGTGCACAGAATTCAATGCAAGGGAGCTGGACGAACAACCCAAAAACAGATGTTTGCGCCGGGGCGCCCGAATAGCTGATGCACATACGGGCGAGCAAAGCAAAACGGTCCAGAGAGGCAAGGGCGTGTCAACAGCAAAAGGGACGATCAGAATCTGCAACCTGACTCGGGCAGACAAGCCTTGCCGAATGCCCAACCCTATAGGTACTCCCACCCAAAGCATCACACCTTGTAGCCGAACTCTCGAATGCCCAGCTCCCGCCCGGCATCCGCTGTCAAGCTCTGAGCCTCGTATGAATGAAGATCCCATCTCCCCAGTTTTCAGGCAACAAGATTTAAGGCCCCAGGCATCCTTCAAGGCACGGCAAGTTTCAACGGTTTCTGCGACCCATCCAACAATCCCAGAACCCAGTATCCCAAAGTCATCGATGTGCGACCGCCATATCGGTAAAATCTGCCAGGCCAAAGCACACCCCAAACTACAGTGGTCCCCAACCCCCGAAAACGACATAATGCAGCAGCTATGAGTGCTAACTTCTCTCGACGTTCGTGCAACCACCCTTCATTTTCAAATTGAGATCCTACGCTATTTAAAGCACCTAGGCCCTCCGTCAGAACCCAAAGAGGTAAAAAACTGACATGACATATGTCGACCCCAAATCAGAGGGATTCTCTGTCGAGTTCATCATCCTCCTTGCAGCCCGGCAGCCACAAACCTTAGGCCTAAGGCCTCTTCAAGAACCTCCGAAGGCACCCAGCGGGCCGCAGGGAGGCCGCCACCTTGAGGGCCACAATCATAATGGCACTAACACCAACACTTGGCCAAGAACAAACACTAGCAATAAACTTGTACTAGTAGTCGTCATCGTCATCGTCATCGTC